>JBBPDE010207721.1:0-15062 GCA_037974605.1 Nannopetersius ansorgii
TGTGTGTGTGTGTGTGTATGTGTGTGTGTGTGCGTGTGTGTGTGTGTGTGTGTGTGTGTGTGTGTGTGTGTGTGTGTTAATTGCTGGGCTCTTTCTCTGTAAATACAGTGGAGCCTCTGAGCCTCTGGGCCATTTCCTCAATCAGCTTCTCTCACCCTGGAGAGAGAGAGCACACGGAGCTTTGAGGCTCAGGAGAAGAGGAATGAAGCAGCAAGCAAAGGATGAACCATAGTAAGTCAGACAGTGATAAAGGCTGTGATAGGTTTGCAAGAAGCTGATTAAAACTAGATATATTCAACATATATATTCAACTACATAGCCTAGCTGGAACATTTTGACATTTACAGAAGACTAACATTTATATTCGTTTACGTTCAGAAGTTTGTTTTCAGTCATTTAAAACTCATTTAATTAAATGTGAATGTCCTAAATGATTTATTTTGTAACTTCACAAGATTCCCACAAGATTCAGATCATTTATAAGAAACATGGAAGCTTTAGGTGTTTATATACAACCATTACTTTCACACAATCTGACTGCATCATCACAAATAACATCATTGCTGTGTTAGAAATGTCCCGTTATCACTGTTCCTGTCAGGTCAGGGGAGAGTGACTGTGGGCGGCCGCTGGAGGCAGCCAGGGTTTTGTGTTGTATATTTCCTGAGCACACCAGGTTTGAGGTACATAATTATTTGTTTCGTCAGGAGAAAGATGTGTCAGTATTTAAGTTCATTAAGGACCAACAGAAGTTGTCGGTCCACCGTCATTCTGTGTTGATGTTCTTCTTGGTTCTCCTTTTGTTTCAGCTTGGTTATCTGGCCCACATGCCTAGTTCTTTTGTTTTTTAAAGTTTTCAATAAAGTACCAAAGCATGGAAGTCTGTAAATGCGCCTGCTTTATGTGCCTGGAGAAGGAGGAAAGACGTGACAGTTCCCTACATTCCAAAGGCTGTATATAGAGCTCTATAAAGAGTAGCATAAATCTTTTGACCATATAATGCAATGTATTCCTTTTCAGCTAGGGCAAAACAGTTGAAGAGCAGTTAGTGAATTTTGAAAGTGTTGGAGTGCACTAGACATTTCACATTATGTTTTTGGGCAAAATGGCATAGTATTATCCCACCTAGCACCCGCTGCTAAGTAACAACACCAGCTAACCATTATTGGCTTATCCTTTTGCTCAAACAGAAACAGAAAAAAGATCAGATATCTTCCGTAATTAATATTTTAGCTGCATCATCAGAATGTTGAAGAACTGAAGGCTTAGTCTGGGCATCAATTTGTTTTGATGCAAAACTTGTTTGTGATGTAGGTTGATGTGGTTGATATATAATAGTGGGGTTACTTTTGATTTAGAAGTAAGCATCAGAACGCTGCACCAATATGGTCAAGTCTATTAATAAAAAAATCGTTCTGTACCCCCGAGCTCCCAGACTTAACGATGCCCCTGGTCTGATTGTGAAGAAGAGTGTGACAGCAGGCCTACAACACTGAACCGGTCACTGCCCCCAAGAAGGCTTTTTGGGGGAGATTGCATAGTCTTAGCACCATAAAGACACATGCATTTCCCAGGAATATTTACTGTATGCCTGTGGTGCCTGTGAAAGTGAAGTTTATGAGACTGGGAAGAAAATAGATGGTAAAAAATGCTTATTTAGTAAGAGGAAATAAACAGAAGACAAAAAATAAAAAACGAAAAGTGGATGGCATCTCAATAAGTCAGAACAAACCCTGCACTCTGCCACAGAAGAATGAAGGATAGCCATGTGCCGCTGCCAAGAAACACATGGAAGACCAAATGGGCCACATGACAATCGGGCCTGACACATCTTGTGGCCTAGAATGCACAGGAGCCTTCACCCACCTTTGTGCTGCAGCCCTGCGGCAGAGAACGGTGAGAGAGAGAGAGAAAGAGAGAGAGAGAGAGAGAATAATGTCTCTCACAGGAGGAGTGTGTCACACTGGAGCTCTCAGTGATTCTGATTAAGGGTGAAGTCCAAGAGGCTGACTCACCTCCAGCACAGAGCAAGCCAGCAAACACAGAGGCAAAAGAAGGGCTATATTATAACCATGCTAAGGCAGAGGTGTGATATACAATAAAAACCAAAGGAGGAACAAGACAAACAGAGAATGAATGGATGAAATACGGCCTAAAGTGGGAACCAACTAAGAGGAAGTCGTTGTTTTCAGAATCGGAATCAGAAAACTTTATTTATCCTGGAGGAAATTGTTCACATCACGACTGCACACTCAGACAAGACATTTTAAGTCAGTCGTTGTTTTAAGTATTCTTAAGAAGTTTACATTCATTTGAGTTTTACATTCGATTAATAGAGCAGTGATTCCTACACAATATGGGGAGCAGAGTTAACCAAAACTAGCATTAGAAAGAAACAGCCCAGGCAATAACAGCAAGTGACTTGTTCATTAGCTAGCATTAGGCAGAGGTTACCTTCAGATCATCCTTCAGTGTTTCTGTTCTGTTCTTCCACTGTGAGAACACATTGGGTTTGATAGGATTTGTCTGTTTAAAGAAGTCATTACTGAGAAAAAGAATCACTGAAAAAGAAGAACGTTTGCACTAGAACATGGGATATGGAGGAAGGTTTTATGGACTGATGAGTGTAAATTTGTAATTGGATTTGCTTGGATCGTGAGAAGCAGAAAATGCAACTTGTAAGCCTGACCTGTGGAAGTGTTTACATGAAGCATGGAAAACTCTGCAGATTTCTGCTATAAAAAGGAAAGCATTTTTTAGTCTCTCGCAAAGAATGGAAGTGGTAATTAAGGCAAATTGATGGTACATTTAGTACTGAAACACTGAAACTGATATTTAATCATTAGAAGCTTCTGTGTAATCTGCTTTTTATCTGACAAAGAGAAAACTGAATGATTTGTACTTAATTGCCATTTTGTCTGGACATAAAAGGAGAGAAATAAAAGGATGCCCTCTGACATTTGCACAGTTCTGTGGGTGCACTCTGTAGGTTTACAATTTCTGACCATAGCCTATTTGTTGCTGCAATATGTATCAGCCTCCTTATACTGTCCAACAATGGAGATCTCCACACGACATCACCAGATAGCATTTGAGTGATGGACCACTCTCAGAATAGCAGGTCCACCAACAAAGTGTGTGTTGCACTGTTACGAGTATTACAGCTGCATCGCCTTTTATACACTGCATACACATGCTGGCCCCTTACCAGCCTTGTTGGTATATTTTGTGGCATATTATTAGAGTCTGTAGCTCATCTTTATCCATAGAATTTGTGTTCTTCCAGCCCTTCATCAGTTGTCAGTTTCTGACCACAGGACCACAGTTGGCTTGATATTTTTGCCTGATCAAATATATTCTCAGCACAGAAGTGCTGATATTACTGTTACTCTTGCTCACACGCATTACACAAAGTCATGTTGATGTCATTGCTGATCCACCGTCCTAATAAAATCTGGTCAGTGGTTTCTTTCTACTGGTGGATGGACTAGAAAGGGGCTGATAAATGGTGTAGTAACAGATGAGGTACAGAGATTAAGTGTAAGTAAACCTATATAGCAGGTGTAGTGAATAAAATGTCCATTAAATATCGCTGCAATTTAGAAATCCCTAATAAACTGGCTACTTAGCATACCTAAGAATAGAAAGTGCAGAGAAGTATGAAGTCTGCTGGAGACTGTAATGAATTGAAAGGGGACATTTTGATGGAGACAGACCGATGACCTTAGAAAATAAGACAGCTGAAGAGTCATAATGAGCCATGCGAAATATCACTGCAACCATAATCACATCTTGAAGTGTTGTCAGTACAATAGTGGGGGTTGCAGGGTTATACTCCAACCTCAGCCAGCCGGGAAGATAATTAAAATCCACTTGAGTTATTTAAATGCAGATATTTCGAGATATGACTTGCTTCATTGTCGGAATAAAAGTTACTGCGACAATGACAGATAAGCACATGCTTGTTGAGTCTTTCAGTTCTTTAAACACCAATGGGTGTTTATTTAAGAGCCATTTAAAAAGTAAGAGATCCTACACTAATCCTACACTGGATTCCTACAGCTTTTACTGCTTTTACATTTAATCACTTAAAACACTCATCTTTCACAACTGGCATCAGGCACTACAGCAACAGCAAAACACCTCTGTAGGTGGTGTTCATCTTTCAAATGCCAATATGTTCTTGTTATAATGATGACAGAATAAAAGCAGTGGTAATTATGCCACAAGGCATGCCAGATACTTTCAATCATGTAGCAATGGCAACAGAGTCAATCTGCCAAATGTAGCAAATGTTCTTCATAGTACACTGCCAATGGCAGTGTTAACACTTTCTTACTACCATTATGTCTGGATTATATAAAGGACTTCCTAATCCCTCTTTATTTAACAACAATAATCAAAATATTTGTTAATGATAAGAAAACAAAAGAAAATGATTGTCTGAATTGTCAGAATGATTGTCATACAGGACTGTTACTCCAGCTGTTAATGTAATCACAGAATGTACAAGTTCTCAAAAACAGCTGCATCCCAAATGCATCCCAAATAAGCAGAGGCAGTTACACAGACAGCTGGGTGAGCAGATGTTTAGAGGGTATATCATGTGCGATACTAATATTAGGTTGAGGTTGGGAGAATTTTTTGTCAAACTACTAAACTTTCCCTTCAGACAACTTTCTGTCTGCGGAATGGTCAATATTACAGTATGAAAATCTGCTTCATTACAGAAAACAAGTCCAGACTTCAGGACATCAGAGAATACATTCATGTTCTACTATAGTTTGCAAGCTACCTTGCTAGAGCTTTCATCATAAGACACTGAGAACTTTAAAGACCGGGCTCCCATAATATGAATACATTCAACCCGATCTCACAGCTTTTCGTGCAGCCATTACAATATACAATATTACAATTCATTATGAAATCATGCGTTTTTTTTGTGCTAGAACAACGCTTCACTTTTTCATGCTAGGACAATGCTTCGCTACCCTATGTATTTTAATGCACTGTGCGTAGCACCGCCAGTATCTGCGCAACCTGGTGACTGTTAAGGTTAGGTTTAGGAACTTTATCAACTCATTATTTCTCTCCTACTGTCCCTCAGTCACCAGTTACCACTGATACAGGTGATGTTATGCAGTGCACATTAAAATACATAGTATTTTATACATAGTATACATAGGTAGTGAAGCGTTGTCCTAGCACAAAAAAAAGCCCTGAAGTGTGATCGCAGCACGTACTTTAATTACATTATATATCGTAATGGCTGCATGAAAACTCGTGAGACCAGGCTCGTACATTACTGCATTTAAGATAACTACCAAGAGAAAATCCGCTTTCCATTACTTTTAAAAGCCCCTTTTAAAATTAAAAAACAATCCAAAAGCAAAGGATAGTAATCATAATCCATTACTTCAGGATAATCTTTTGAATCGGGTTACAATTTATATTTTAACAGTTGACCAGTAGCATAAAAAAGTATGGATCTGAGGCATGTAGAAATGGGGGCTTCTTCTGAGTGCTATATATTGAATAGAGGCAGTACAGAGAATTATGTCCTAGGAGAGCGCAGAAACTCTTTTCCCTTTCGGAAAAATGGGACTGAATTTGGTGACAGAAGTAACCCTCATGCTGGGCTGTTTCTGATTTTGTCCTCATGGAAAACCATAATTCCTACATCTGTAAGTAGAGCAGCAATGGTCAGTTCATGTGCAGTTCAAGTACAGTGACCCATTTTCCTCTTCTAAAATTAGATATTTTAGCTATTGGAATGCCAACACGAGGAAAATGCAATGAGACAACACTGTAACACAAAATTATAGTACTGCGCATAAGATTACTGTGGTCGTCTGTTAGGAAGATTAGTTTTTCTCTCCTTTAACTAACAGGTAAGTCATTTTGAGTTGTAAATTGATTTTACTTGCGTTCGATTTCTGGATGCAGAAGATAACATTACTGAAGTAAATATTAAATAAATATCTATTTTAAATAAATAACTTATTTAAAATTAATTACATCAAATTGTTATGATGCCAGAGGTATTGTTTTCTACTGACTTTGAAAAGGTTTTGGTGTATTTTTTGATCTATACATGGTGGAAGGAAAACAACATTGCATATAAAAATCTGTTTCGACTATAATAGCATTGTATGCATCACTATAATTGGTTTCACCCCACCACTCTGCATAACTTTGTCAATCATTGAATTATGCAGAAATTGTCAGTGAAATTCCTTTTTAATTTGAATGTTTAAAACTACACCACATATTCTCTTCACAAGTCAAAATCAACGTCATAAAGCACAATTTAAACAACAGAAGTTGTCTCAAAGTGCTGTGCAAAAGTAAAAGGGTAAAGAAAAGATAAAAAAAACACTCAAAGGTGTCATAAATAAATCTTTAAGCAAGACTTTTAAATGTTAATGGAAAATGAGGACCTTACATAAAAACTTTCTTTGTGATCTTTTGGCGAGGAGCAGTGGCCCTACACTGTAATAAGTTCACTTTCACTATTAAAGGAATACTGCAGCAATTTTCCAACACTAATCTCTGTATCATACTGTACTTTATCACTACTGTATTATTTCCCTGGACTTAAGAGCAGAAAACCTGTTGACCTCAAACTCACCCAGCAAAATGCAATGGCATTGTGTTTCAGCACCTCTAACAAAAATTTGCACCTCCACCATTAATGGATAAAAAAGAAAATAGGCCATAATCATCTTAAAACTCCTATCAAACAGATATCATGCAGTGTATTCATAACACTTTTATGCAATGACTTTGTGGAATCTAGCTTTTTGACACACTTCAGATGTCTGGCCACTGTGAACAATTCTGACTTGATAAGGCTTTCAAACACAGAGCATTTCATACCAAACCAGTCTGGATGACTTCCTTTACATCAAATATTTTTCAAAATCTGGAATGGTGGGATTTCCTTTTATTTTGTTAGATTGCTCCGTTGTTGCTGAGGTTGTCCTAGCCTGCATCTCACTTTCTCATGCTCCAGTATTTAGATGTTCACTCTTTCTATCCTGCCTTATTCATCTGGCTTCTCCAACATCCTGACATCCTGTCCTCCACTATCTGCTTTTGCATCGCTCTCATTTTACCCAGCCCTCCCACTCTCCCTCCTCTCCTCTGACTCATTCTTTGCGGGTCCCCCCTCCCTCCCTCTCTCACTCGGTGTCTTTCAGGCTCTTCTAGCCCTCCTCATGTTGGATCATGTGCTCAATGGAAGCAATGCTGTCAATCATGGTATTGAACAGTCACCTTGGGCCCTGTCAGTCATGGTGTGTGCTGGATCATGCGCTCACAAACCACCCACACACACACACACACACACACACACACACACACCTGAAGAAGAAGAATGCCTGTGCATGCATTTATGTGTGTAGGACACAGAGAGAAAGAAGGAGAGAGAGTGTAAGTGAGACGTTTGTAAGTTTGTCTGTCTATCAGCATGTCTAACGTAATCGATAGAAGGAACTAGCTTTGTAATACAACAGCTCTAAAAACAACTACACACACTGGAGTGAGAGATCCAGCTCAGACATGCCTACCTCCAACAGTCGCCACCCAACAATCTCTCTATCACACACGCACACACACACACGCACGCACGCACGCACACACACGCACGCACACACGCGCACGCACGCACGCACACACACACACACACACACACACACACACATACACATACACACACGCACGCATACAGGAAATACAATCAATTTGCCAAAAAGCTAAAAGGACAGTGTTTAGACCCTGGTCTTCATGAGTCAACATGTTAATCAATTTAGGACCCATTCCTGGCCAACTTTATCTGCTTAAATGCCTAGGAATCTACTACAGAATGAAAATAGAAGCTTCCTTGCCACATATTTACACATTGCAGGGCAATGCTATTTAAAATAAGCAGTTCATCATTATGAACTCTGTAGAATGACTTCTAGACCTCTACTTTCAGTGCTAAGACAAATATTGTCATTTGGTCGACCTACTTCTTTTATGAAGTTCTAATAGTATTTTCTGACTTTAGCTTTCAGATATTGTGTCCATCACCTTGGAATGGAATAAATAAACATATGAAACTGGAGCAATTTATCTGTTTTAACTGTTTTTGCATTAAAGAATTTTGACATTATGTTTTCTCTTAGCTCATTCTACAGTGATTAAAAATTCTTTTCATTTAGTGTTTTTGTGTAGTAAATTGTTATTTGTGTATGTTTTGTTTTTTGTTATGTTGTGTTTTCTTGGCCAGGGCTCATTTGTAAAAGAGATTTAATTCTCAATGTGACTACACTGGTTAAGGTTAAATAGAAAATAATATTAAATTATTTAAAATAACATTCCTCATACACATACACATGCATATATACACATATGCCTATGCATTTGAATGCTTTACTTAAAAAAAAAATCCAGTGATATCAGCTGCTAACCCTAACCCTAGGACGAGATTAAATTTTTGGGTTAAGGTTAAAATCAGGGTTGGATTTAATAGAACCTTTTCATAGCTATTCAGCTGGATGTTAGTTAAATATAACGTATGCAAACTACAAAGCATATACAGTGAACCATCCAAATAAAGTGTTGCCAATATTATTAATACAATAAATAGGGATTTTATGTGTGCCAGTATGTTTGCGTAATCACTTACAAAGCCTCTCCTCGAGGAAGCCCAGTATTAATTAGCTGTTATCCAACACCTGGCTTGGCTAATCAATGCTTTATTATTGTAAAGGGGGCCTTTTGATGGAATTGAACAAAATCATACAATGACTGCTGTATCAAAGACAAGCTAGGAACCAAGTCTTCTTATGTTCCTCTAATCAGCTCAATAGAAAGAGGCTGAAACAAGAAATTACTGTTGTTTTTCCTGCATTTGTGTTCACAACGCTTACCAACCTTGGCTACTTCATCAGCTGTAACATTCATTATAAAGACACACTTATTAGATTCACATTTATTGACTGAGGCCATCTGCTTCTGCTCAAATTATTAAGTCCCTTTATCTTGTCTGTTAATGGAAAAGGACCACCAAAGGACCACTGACAAGATATTCCCTTGGTAACACCAACATGGTAGTGTGAGTTGTACAGGTACAAGCTTTGCTAGAGTGTTTATATGCTGGGCACACTTGCTGACCACAATTTGTGTTAGTCATCCTTTTACCATTATCTGTGGAAAGTTTCTGGACCACTATTAAATTCTTGGCTTGTGGACAGTAGTGTTAAGAATGGTCCATCACTCAAATGATGTCTGGCCAGTGTTAGCGGTCCCTGTATGTGGTGGACAGGGGCTGATAAATCGTGTAGCAAGAGATAATAACTGTGACCCTATAATGTGCACATATATGATAGGTGTTTCTGATCAAAAGGCCAAATGAATGTACTTATACGCAAACATCATGAAATACATGACACAAATGTGTGTTATCAGCATTACATCTTCATGAATGAACATTACGTACTGATTCCCAGCTTTGATCATTTACATACTTTGTGACACTTTAAATATCATATTGAACATGGTAGCTTACTGCCCTCTTCCATAAAGTGTAGAATCCACGTAGACCCTCATTCTTACATTGCTGACATAAACTTCCACTTCACATTTTACACTCTGACATGTTTTATTCCGATTAGTTCCAGACATTTCCTTTTGTTGGAAAAACTGAACGGTGTCTATATGATGATCCCATGAAGTTAGAATGACTGATAAATTATGAAAGTACTGCAAGCAAAGGTAGAAGCATTTTACATTTTTAAAAACAGTACAAATCAAAGCCCAGTCAGTATGTAATGTCATGCCATAAGCACTCTATAATTAATGAACTGGCTTTGAGATTGTCAGTAATGCCAGAGACAGCTATCATTCTGTATAGGAATGAACAACATATTTGTCAGTAAAATCTTTTGATACCTGACTGGATGTGGAGACTTTTTAGTTACACATGAACCTCTGGATGCTGATTTTTTAAATTACATAGCTGATGAGTAATGACTATTGTTAACATCTGTTCTGTTCTGTTCTGTGGAGTTTTTAATGCTAATAGCCAGACTGATCTTAACTGCATTTTAAATGGACATATAAGATCAGCTCATGTTATTAAGCACATCCACTACCGTACCCTGCTTTGAACTGATCATTTTAAAATTTAAATTTACCAGAAACCAAGTCAGCGCAAGCCAATGATTATTTGTAAATTGTTATCTGTTGATTTTGCTGTGGCTAAATGGTTCAGTTGTTCCTACAATTATCAGTCTAAGACATTAATTTGATGTGTCTTTGTTAATCTCTTTAATGCTCAGATAAGCGAACAACATCAACAAACGTCTGGTTGTTCTTTGTAAACAAGAACAGACTTAAATCACAGTTAACGATAGTTTATTTTTCTCTTGCTAGAGAACCTGAGGCCATTGTCAGTGCAGTTCCAGTTTTTGGCTAATGGCTCTGGTAGACTGATTACAGTTAAGTTTCTTTTATTTTTCCTGGGGTGGGGTGTAAGTGCATGCGCTGTTTGAAGAAGAGTAATGGACTTCTTCAAGCAAATCTCTAATATTGTACTTCAGTTGGTAAAAAGTAGTTTCATTCATTTCATATACTTTTATTCTGATCATTTGACTTTCTCACCAATTTTTACCCACAAGCACATGTTTCCTCCAGGTCACACAAACCGATTAGGACAGTTCTCCATACCACGGAGGAGAACAGTAACCGCTAATTATTTTATGTCAGCTAACAGATGACCACACTGAATTGTATCATACTGAGTGATGGAGAGAGAAAGCGCTGTCCTACCCAACCAGACAGAGTGAGGATAGCTGTGGCATCACTAACGACTCACAGCCCTAATTCTGTCTTCCTGCCAAAGCAATGTTTTCCTTAAATCTCCATATTTTGGCAGAAAACCACCCAATCTGGCAACACTGTCCCTGACTTATTTTGTATGTGAATGCTCCTACCATTACTCAGGCCAGTGCTTTAAGATCTATCAGACTTAACTCAATCACGCCGGACCTGTGTGTGTCACAGCAAAGAAAACATTAAACTAAGCAAAATGGAATCAAAGCTCCTGTTGAGACATTCAATCAATCTTAGATTATGTTTAACAAATAAAAAAGTAAAAAGATGGATTTTAACAACTGTAAATGTCCTACAGCTGCCTATTATTTATGTATGGGGTTGTCTTTCACAGTAACAAATATGACATCTTAACACCATGACGCACATCCTGCCCCTTGAAACCCAGGTTCAAAACTGATTACTGCTTTATGTGTGTGTGTTTATATATGTCAGTCAGCAATAAATGCAGTGCTCATTTGTGTGTGTCTCAAATGGCAAAGCTCTTAAATCTGCCACCCAACAGTCACATTAAGTGTGAAGAGGTGTGGTCTACATGATACGCCATAGGTCCACTGGGAAACCCTTAAGATTTGTACACCAATATGAAATTGTGCAAAAATACTCTGAAAAAAATACTCTGTAGAAATCTATGCTATATACTAAATAAAGTATGCCATAATAAACTATTCTATAACTATGCTGTATAAAAAAGTATTATTGGGTTAGTAAAAGAGGTGGATATAAATACTATAGCTAAATAACAAAGTTAACTTAAAGTAATTTCCTAGTTTACACAAATAGTGGTTTGGAGTATTCTCTATATTTAGTGCCTTATTGCATGTAACAGAGACAAGCAGAATGTACTATTGGCATATGTAGTGGAACTGCACACGCTATTGCACATTGAAAGATAATAATGCCGATAATGATTATTATAGAGGGAGTTATAGAGTCTGATGGCCATGAGAATAAAGGATTTTCTGTGGCGTTCACTGAAGCACGTTATGCTGGTGAGCTTCTCAGATCAGCCACAACACTATGAGAGTGATCAGCATTGTCCATGGTGGACTGATATCTAGACAATGCTCTCCTTTCAGTCAAGTTCCTCTCCAACCACTGAGCCCACTTTCCAGATCAGCTTGGTGAGTCTCTTGGTGTCTTCCACTTTAATGCTGCCACCCCAACACTCCACAGCATAGAAAATGACAATGGCCACAACACACTAAACTACACTACAGATAGAACATTCAATATAGTGTTGCAGATTCTGTTGACTGAACCTGATGGTGAATATTGAATCCAGTAACTGGCCAGGCAGATAATCGATTGATAACCCGATTAATAACATTTGGTAACAAGAATTTATTTAAAACAATGGCCATGTGGCTCTAAATCAATCTGATGGTCAGTTTACATTTGTTGGTTGCAGACCACTTTCAGTCTAGTGAATTTGTTGCTGAATCTGATCCACACATAATGATACCACTTATACTAACATGCCACTTCAATGTCAACCCTGCTGCTGTGTTGAGGTTGATCCACCATCCAAATAATATCTGGTCCACAGTGGCCCTGGGATCAGAGACCAGTGGTATATGGTCTAGAGCCACACGATCAGAGCACATGGGCATCCATCTGTGACTGCATATATGTAATTATTAAAGGTAAGAGTAAGTGCAACGTAAGTGTTTCTAATAAATTAGAGCTGAGTGTGAAAGACATCTAGTTTGACAGCTGCATGAGTTAGATAATGTCACAGCACACACTGATTTTCTTGTAACTGTGTGGCCTTGGCTGTAAATTCTCATCCTCACTGCCATCTGTCTCATGACTAAAAGAAATGAAGCTGGGAAGGAGTCCTTATTTGCCGTAGAGAAATCTTCTAAACGAGACAGCAACAACAGCAACAGCAACAAAATGCGACAGGATAGTTGTTCAGATTCAGCCTTAGACTAGATTTTAATGTATTTGTTTTGTTGTACAGTCATATGGTTCAGGTTAATCAGTGTGATATTCTTTACAATGTAATATAATGTTCAGGCTTTTCATCACAACAGCAATACACATTTCACAAATACTTAAAGAATCACTGGGAATCCCTGCAGGGCTCAGCCAAAACTGACAGCTAGTTTTGGCTGAGCCTTGCGGGGATTGCTTGCTGTTCTCACCCGACAAGTCATTACTGTTGTTTGAGTAAGAGAAATTCTGTTTTATGAACCATTGAAGAACTTTGAACCACTGGTACCTTTTTGTATTTGGCTTCCTAGAAGTAACATTACAGATCGAAAAATAACAAACAGCCTGCCAAACAAAAGTCCCTTCAAAAGCAGCAGTAGTTTTTCAAAATTCTAGTTCACCTACAAGATGCATGGTCTTAAATTGAGAAAATCACACTACAACTGGACCCCTGGAGGGTACAAGTAGACCAAACATGTAGCAATGGGTACATTTTTCATTTTGACCCAAATGCTGCTGTCAGGGAAGTTCACAAGCCAATATAAAAGACTTAATACATTTAAGTTATAATGAAACATCATATTGTCAAATACTCATAAAATCTTTGTGAGAACCTTAAAAAAACAAAAAGAAAAATTGACACTATGATTGTCTGAATGACCACATATCAAAAATTACAGCATATTTACACAATGGTGGGATCAATACTTGGCCATGTTGTGGTAAGCGACCATTAAACAGGCCTGGACAGTTGCTTGAAATTGGTTAAACAGCTTAGAAAGTGGATTAAACTTGATTAACATCAGTCTCAAGGGCACTTCAATGTGCTCTATTTTTCTTTGGAAAAGACTACACCACATGGCAGCCTGCTTGGACTGTTATATGGGAAGCGCTTGACCCATATTGCACACATCTCCACTCCTCTCCTCTTCATGGTCACTGTAAACCAGAATCTATTTATAGCAAACAGAGCTAAAAACGACAGCCAGGCTCCTCCTTTAAAAAACTGCCAATTTCCTAAACAAATTCCAGGCCAGAATGAGGAGCTACCCATTCACAGCCCTGCTGCACTTCTTTACGGGTGAATAAGGATTTTCAAATATGATTGAAAATACAATAATATTTGACACATTTCCCAAAAGATAGCACACATCAAGGCTTATTTCCATTTAGCTTGCTTACTCCTACACTAAATCTGTTGATGTAGTGATACATTGTTCTCTGGAAATGATGATTTCATTTGAATTGTGTAAATGAAAGGCATTACTGTTTGTCAGAGTGATTTGCTTGGCTAAAAATGGGCATTAAATGAACATGTCCAGTTCTGTGTCCCACTTTGCCACTTTCTCTCCTTTACAGTGTCAAACAGGCCCTGTTTTTTTCCTCCAAGAAAGAAATCCCCACTTTCTCTCCACTGCCTCTGTCTAAGGCTCTAATGCTGGCTCAATGACAATCAAAGGTCAAATACAGCACCAATTATTTATTTCATTCCCAGCCCAGGTTTTGTTTTGATAGGCTGCTGCACTCATGGGTAGACCTCTCTTCCTTCAGTAGTCCTAAAGGTAAACCTTATGCATTTTTTATACTCCAGTCCTGCTCTGCTGAGATGAAACAATCTCATTTCTATGTATTCAGAAAGGAAGCACAAAAAGCTACTGTGACTAGACACAATATACGTGCTGCTCAATGGCCTTAAATGTTTTATTTTATGTGTACTAATATATGCTATTATGCTATTATTAATGATGCACTTTTAATGGTGGTGTTCTATATTTAATAAGGATGTGCCGATATGTGAATTATGGAGTGATGCCGATATCTGATATTTTTCTTCCCATTCAAGTATAAAAGCATGTAGAGTGTAAAAACTGGCCCTGACTGGAATATAGCTTGAAATATTGCTGAAGTATGAACATCTGGGCTTTTTTACTGTAAAGGATTACCTGTCTATACCAATATGATTCTGGTACCATTGTACATCTGTATGCTCTTGTGGCGGCAGCCAATGGGATTTATCGCCTAAGCTGCTGTTTGAGTAGGCGAAAGCACGCATCGTGTTTGGAGGCACCACCGTCATGCTTCATGTGGCCGGCGGCACTGTTGACTTTGCACAATTTGACCTACTGTTGCCGGCGCTATATCACACCTGAGCTTGCTGTGGGTGTATGTGTAAGTGTGTGTGTGTGTGTGTGTGTGTGTGTGTGTGTGTGTGTGTGTGTGTGTGTGTGTGTGTGTGTGTGTGT
>JBBPDE010207748.1:0-15060 GCA_037974605.1 Nannopetersius ansorgii
TGTGTGTGTGTGTGTGTGTGTGTGTGTGTGTGTGTGTGTGTGTGTGTGTGTGTGTGTGTGTGTGTGTGTAAAACAAATGGAGAATCCCTGTTAAGGCTCTGTGGTGGGATCTGTGTCTGATTTCAAGAGATGAACTGTGCTATGCATGTCCACAAAGTCAACCACACATACACAAACATACACATCCACACACTCCCATCCGCACTCAGAACAAAGCGAGTGCACACACAAACATACAAACACACAAACATACAAACACACAGCTAGGCTTACAGAGCTAGACAGAGAACAGCCCATGGGTGGCCAAATGGCAGACATTTCAGCAGCACACACACACACACACACACACACACACACAAACTTAATATACTATATATATTGATGCTTTTGAAGCAAAACCTCTCTTATCCTAAACTTAACCCTAATCTTAACCTCAGTAACCAAAAAAGAAATAGTAATATGGAACACGTAACAAAATCTGGGGCACTGTCCCTGTAGGTTACTTCTGTTTTCTCTGGCTTTCCTACAGAGCCCGAATACTTTTAAATGAAAATGTATAAACACACACACACACGCACTCTCTTGTCTCTCTGCTAGCTGATCTTTGAGGAGGAGGTCCTGGTCTGGCCTTGAATCAGCAGCATTACCACAAAACTGGCCTTTCCCAGCCCTGGAGGCTGGGGTTCAATCTCTCCATCTCTTCACTGCAACCCACAGCAGACATCAGACTCTCTCTCTCTCTCTCACACACACACACTCCCCTGCTGTGCTACACTAGGATCAGTAACAGAGATCGACTTAGAGATTCTCAAACTTTTTTAGAACCTGCTGATTCCTCCCTGGCTAAGCCCTTCACCCGCACAAGAAAACAGAACTCATCTGCATGCTGATTTACATATGTACACATTTATTTCCATCATAACATGAGATACGCAAGGCCACAATGTAAAGTGAAGCCATAATCAGAAAAAAACACAACTCTGAAATATTGGACCAGAAGTTTTCCTTGTTGGTTAGTTTTAACCCATTAAATTCCAAACGTTCCGAGTCACTTTAGTTCCTCACTCTCATTGCTACATAAGTTACAAGGAGTGTAATAGAAATATCTTGATCATTTAAAGTAGTTAGATTACCTTAAGTGTTAAGACTAAACAATATGCCTTTTTTGAATCAACTGTTACCAACTAATATCACGCTAATGTGAAACTCAAGTTGTCTATTTAACCTATCAATAAATTTACAATTAAAATACAGACAAACATTTGCATAGTTTTATTGACCCCAATTTGAAAATATTTTTCTGTGCCCGTAAGGACAGGATGGGATTGCATTCTTAACACTAGCTGCACCCACACACTCCATTCAGCTCCACAGTTCAACGCAGAACAGTTCTATTGAGAAACTGCAGTGAATCCAAACACAAAGATAATATACATAATATTACAGGAGACAGGACGATAACTTATTAACTCACTACTTGACACCACTGAGAATTACTCTTATTCTTTCATACATTACTTCACTGTCTAAAGAAAACCATCTAGTTCCTTCTTTTTCCATTTTTATTTTTTATTTGAAAACACCAGCTGCCCTGAAACTTGATTATGACCAAAAATTCTTCAAAATGACTTAGATTGATTAAATGTTTACATGAACTTACATTGTAAGTAAAAAAAATGTTTTCTTTCTTCTGAAAAGGTACAAGTTTGAAGATATTTATTAACAAAGATAGTCAACAAAGCATTTGGTGTTTCGTACCCAGTCATTTTCTGGCATTTGGTTTAGATCTTATTTGGCAATATTTGGTATTAAATACTGTGTATTCAGTCAATATTTGGTCATTGGTATTGTGTATCCCATCAACAGAGGGGATTGTTTGTGTGGTGGCAATAAATCAACAATGCAGTGACATATGTACTTTTAATACTTAAGTATTTTTGGAAGCAAGTACTTCAGGACTTCAGTAACATTTGACTACTGCTATCTGTACTTTCACT
Source organism: Nannopetersius ansorgii (assembly GCA_037974605.1). Classification (NCBI taxonomy): domain Eukaryota; kingdom Metazoa; phylum Chordata; class Actinopteri; order Characiformes; family Alestidae; genus Nannopetersius; species Nannopetersius ansorgii. The sequence goes on from JBBPDE010207748.1 coordinate 1,998, forward strand.
TAAGAAATGAAGTTAGATACTTTGTCCGCCTCTGCCTGTCAATGTTAGATTTTCAGTACTGTATATCCAATTAGTATTTATTAATGGGTATTTTGTATCCGATCAGTATATATTTTGATACAGTATGTATCTTCAGTAAATTTTTGGTATTTACTACTGTGTATTCTAGCAGTATTTGAGATTTAGTAGTGCACAATTTTGTACTGACTATTATGTATTTGGTATTATGTGTCCAGTGTGTATTTGATCATTTGAATCAAGTCAGTTTTTTTGAGTCAGTATTTGGTAATAAGTGTTAATTCAGAATTTTGGACTGTATATTCAGATAGTATTTCATATTTAGTATTATTTGTCCAAATAGCATATATATTCAGTAGTATGTATTTGATAAGTATTTAGAATAGTGTATTTAGTATAGTTATATAACTATTTGGTATTTGGTATTGCATATTTGATTCAATATTTTTGTATTATATTTCCAATCAGTGTTTAGTATTTGTTACAGGGGATTCAATGTTGACTTCCACAGTGAAATTTGACATCTGGACATCAGTCCGGATATCATTTCATGACAGTTGAGACTCCTTGAGACTAAGAAAGCTCAGGGCCGTGCTGGGCTTGAGGAGGCCACTTTGAGGGGAGAGAAGGGTCAGACTGGTCAGTACACACCCTCCTGCTGGTTGGCTGCTGGCATGGACACATGTTTATCATTGAGGGGATTATAAAGTTCCTTTCATCTGAGAGTGTGTCTGGACCCTAAGCCCTGTTGTGACCTTAGGTTTTATCTATTCTTTTCTTCTTCTCTCCACCTCTCTGTCACTCTCTCTTTCTGTTTTTCGAAGCTCATCTGCTCTTCTCTCTTTGTCTAACCTAACCCTCATTCCATGCCTCACTTTATCTCTAACTCCCTCCCTCCCCCGCTTCTAGCCTAGCTTAAGTTCATCTGCTTTTCATCTCTGAACGAATAAAAGAGATAAATAAGAAAAACGGGATTTAATGCCTGTGGAGTGTGTGATTTGGATTTAATCCTTTAAATAATCAGAATCAATCAATTCCAGTGTTATTCGGACAGTATAAACAGGACAGAACCCGCACACCACACACACACACACACACACACACACCCACACCCACACCCACACACACACAGAGAAAGTTTTCTGTTGCAAACAGTTTTGTCAGAGTGAATACGAGCCATTTGCCAGTATGAAAAATGTACAAAGACATTAGCCCAGGCAGCATGCCAATTTAAAACTCACATACACACACGCACACACATATAGGGCACTTTTGACGGGCTGTCAGTCTCTGTCCGACTTGGCATTCTCTTTAGCTGGCAGTTTGGATTATTTTCAGAGGATCGCCCCCTGAGATCAGTACAGAAAGTCTGAGAGGCAAAAAGGGGAAAAAAATGGCGTGTTCTATATTTTTCCTTGTCACTCTGATGTAACAAATGTATTACCTTTCCACTGCACAATCAAAAACAAGAAATGACCCAAACATGACCCAACCAATCTCATGATTCTGGTTTTAGGAACATTAATCTCATCACCTTATCATCTGCTGCTATTTTATTACATTTCTTTTTATTGCATTAACAATACTTTCATAAGCCATTTGGACTATTGCTCTTCTGGTACAGTACATTTAATCGTTCTATACAGCAGTGTAAGTGTTACACTGTTATTTGTGATACTAATGCTCTTGTCATTATGCTGTACAATTGTTTATTGTGTATTTTAATTTTTTATTCTTTATTTTCATTTCATTTATTACACTTGTTGCACTGAGCATACTAATGACAAAAGAATTTGTGGCTGAATCACAAAGGCTATTTGTCAGACATAGTATGCACTATTTGAGTGCAGTAATTTTACTCTTCTGTAATAAATTATGTAAGTATGGACCGATTTGAGACATGGTCAATGACTAAAATGAAAAAATGCTGCATTCACACATCCACACATATGTTTCTATGCATTTATTCCTCTTCTACAGTCAAGCAAGGCTTCCGTTTTTTTCATCCTCTTAAGAGTGAACTGCAGCATTAGTTTTATTTATCTTCCTTAAATATTATAGTGTGCTTTTCCGAACTCTCTCTCTCACACAGACATGTCTACACTTACACATAATCATGTGTAGAATCAAACTGAATTCACATTTTCCTTTGACAAGTGTGAAAATATGAGAAAATACATGCTTTCTTATCCTCACTTGATCTAGCAAATAATTTAAACTGAATTTTAGTCATTTTGCAGATGCTTTTAACTTATGCTGCATTTAACTAGAGCTTGCAACCCGGAATTCTTGACCTCCTACTACAGAAATCAGAGAAAATGCACTCCCAGAATTCCCCTGAGTCTTGATGTGGAGTGTGTGATGTCAAATCAACATGATGGCTCACATAGTCAACAGTAATTAAGTAACACTGCCTTACTTTCAATTAGATTTGCACGGCATCAATCAACCTTCAGACACAGTAGTTGGTTGAACTTACCACTCATATAAATACTGTAGGCTGGCTAGCTCCATGCTAACAATATGTGTTTACCTGGATGTGTCCCATTTTGTTGCTTGAAAACACATAAGCTCCAACTTGAAATTTGAGTCTAAGTGAATTTGGCTTTACAAAACATGCAAACAATAGAAGCCAAAGCAATGCTAGCCAAAGTTTTGCTGTTTTGCTTAAAGGAATAAAACACAGAGGTAACGTGTGCAATATTGAAGAGAAATTACACTGATTCAGGAATAAAGTGCAAATAAATGCAGTAATTTTAACATCAGTATTGTCTGAAGAAGTGAGTGTTCAGACCACACAAGAAAGACCTGGGTGAGCAGCAAGACCAAGCCTTGCTGTCCAATCAGGTTTTAAAGAAGGATACATCAGGCTCCCTGAAGTTGAAGATGTAAGCTGATGTGCAAGTGTGTGGCCCTAAATCAAGGTGTAGAGGTAGTGAAAATCAGGGCCCCCTGGAACCTATAATGTGAGACAGTAGAGCAATCTCAGTAGAGGGACCACAGTAAAGCGATCTCAGTAGAGCGATCGCAGTAGAGTGATCGCAGTAGAGTGATCTCAGTAGAGCGATCTCAGTAGAGTGATTTCAGTTGAGCGATCGCAGTAGAGCGATTGCAGTAGAGCGATCTCAGTAGAGCGATCTCAGTAGAGTGATCTCAGTAGGGTGATCTCAGTAGGGTGATTTCAATTGAGTGATCGCAGTAGAGCGATCACAGTAGAGCGATCTCAGTAGAGCGATTTCAGTTGAGTGATCGCAGTAGAGCGATCTCAGTAGAGTGATTTCAATTGAGCGATCGCAGTAGAGTGACCTCAGTAGAGCGATCTCAGTAGAGTGATCTCAGTAGGGTGATCTCAGTAGAGTGATTTAAATTGAGTGATCGCAGTAGAGCGATCGCAGTAGAGCGATTGCAGTAGAGCGGTCGCAGTAGAGCGATCTCAGTAGAGCGATCGCAGTAGAGTGATCTCAGTGGAGCGATCTCAGTAGAGCAATTTCAGTTGAGCGATCGCAGTAGAGCGATCGCAGTAGAGCGATCTCAGTAGAGCGATCTCAGTAGAGTGATTTCAGTTGAGCGATTGCAGTAGAGCGATCTCAGTAAAGCGATCTCAGTAGAGCGATCTCAGTAGAGCGATCGCAGTAGAGTGATCTCAGTGGAGCGATCTCAGTAGAGCGATTTCAGTTGAGCGATCACAGTACAGCGATCGGAGTAGAGCAATCTCATTAGAGCGATCTCAGTAGAGTGATTTCAGTTGAGCGATCGCAGTAGAGCGATCTCAGCAAGCGAGTCGTGTAGGACAACTTTGGTGGGTTATCTACTAGATGAGTTTCAGAAATCTCAACACTGTCGGGCAGAAATGGTACATCATGGAAGGCCAGCAAGGAGGGGACTACAGTAGTCAAGTTTGAAAATAACTACAGCTTCTATTCTCCACATCTTGTGGAGTAGGAATCTGCTGAATTGAGTCCCGTGGCCAGGATCGGTTTCTAGCCCTGCCTGATGGGTGGGCAGTAACGGAGGCAATAGTGGTCCAGTGCTTCGCTGGCAAAGTCTTTTCCAGGTTCCATTTTAGGTGCCGTGTTGCCATCTTTGAAGACAGTTGGATAGCTTGACATCTGTTGTAGCCATGTGTTTCCTCCACTGGAACATTTGTCCTGAAATGTTAACACTATCATAGGAAAGTACAAAAATATGGGGTTGTGAGGTTTTCTAAAAATAGTGAAGGTATGTTTCTTATAAGCCTGAACATCTTTATGAGGTCTAACACATTATTTCTCTTAAACTGAACACTAAACAGTGCTGTCCTCTCAAGCTGCACAACATTTAGCCTCAAACACAAACAGTGCTCTTTGTTAGTGGCAGCTTGCTTGTGTTATGTGATGGCATTGATGCTGAGCCCAAGCCAAGTCATGCCAGATGCCTTTAAACTGTGGTTAATAGTGGCCTTCCTCAAGATACACTTCCAAAAAGAAAACCAGCGAATTTATGAATCAAATATTTAGACTGTCCAGAATGGAAGAAGAGGAGTCTGCCACTGAAAAACATTTGACCTATTAGATGATGTACTGTACAGTTACATACTTCTTGAATGAGACCCAGAGGCTTTATTTTTGTTCCTCTGAAAAGGACTGAAATCTTCAAAACTTCTTCAGGCCTCAGTTGGAGGAAATTCAGGACTAACTGTGCTGATCAAGTCAAGGAAGAGTGGAAAGACACAGGCTCATAAGAACATTGATGCAATTTCATTTGGAGTTCAAGAGTGGGTTCATGGGGGTGGAGGTAGCTCAGTGGGTGGGATACTTGCCTCCAGACCAAGAGGTCATGGGTTCGAATCCTGCCTTCAGTATACCACCCTGAGCAAGACCCTTAACCCCAAGTTGCTCCAGGGAGACTGCCCCCTGTAGGCAGAGAATGGAAGCCACTTTGGATAAAAGTGTCTGATAAATGCCGTAAATGTAAATATGTACGGGGTTAGATCCCTACACTCTACTGCCTACAGCAGAGGACGGAGAGACACATAATTGTTAATAAAATAATGTTTACTGATAAACAGTCACCCTTTTTTAAATTTCTCGGAGTGGAAATGGGAATCAATAGACAAAATTTGACAAAAACTGCACTGTAGTACATAGGCTTTTGTGAAATGCTGTGTTTTTATTTTAAATGAGCTATTTGCTCTTACGAGTATTGGCCCAGTTGTGGTTGGATGGTGGACCAGTTCTAAGAGTGGTAGTTTAAAGGTGGATGAAATGTGTCCCACTCATAACTATAAACAGGCTGGCTTAATCCTGTTTGGGAAACCAACCCATCGACAACAGGTATACGAAAATTATAAATAAGATCATTTCTTGTGTTATACGATAGTTCTGGATAACTTGTGTACTGTATGATTTGATTGAAATGACAGTAAACCTACTTGACTTTGACCAGTACTTGTGACATATGAAGCATTTGAGAATAATCTACAGCTTTGTTCATTATTTTGTACACATGTAACATTTCTTAAACTTCACAATTGTGCCACACACATTTGCTGTAATTATTGCATTCAGCTACAAGACCTTTAGCGAGGACTGGTACTTATCAGAAAGGTTTTGGATGAAGAGAACACAGTTCTACTGCTCCACAACCCAGTGATGACTTTGCTCTCCTCTAGCTGATGCTTGACATTGAGCATGATGATTTTACAGTGATGTCTGGCTGATTCTGAGCATCCCATTCTATTGCCAATGGTTGTCTATTGAGATTGTGCAAGCTGTGTGTGTATAATCAAACACGTATGTCAGCAATGGCTACATGTTGACCCAGTGTGTCTGGATACTTTTGGACATATATACAATTCTGAGCCTGGGCTTCAGTCCAGGTCTCAACTAGGAAACCATTAAAGAGATGTGTTACAGTGTTCACTGCAGCATGTGTGAGACCTAATTTCTGTAGAGTTTCTGTAGTGTTTCGACACTGATCAGTCTAAACATTAAATCCACAGACATGTGAAGTGAATAACATTGATTATCTTGTTACACTGGCACCTCTCAAGAAGTGGGATAGATTGGGCAACAGTGAACTGTCAGTTCTTGAAGTTAATGTGTTGGAAGGGAAAATGAACAAGCATAAGTGTCTGAGTGACTTTGAAAATGGCCAAGTTTTGATGGTGAGACACCCGGTGAAAGTATCTTCAAAATGGCAGGTCTTGTAGGGTGTTCCCATCATTACCTGCCCTTATTACCTGCTGAAAGTAGTGCAAAAAAGGACAAACTGTGAAAATGAACCATGGTGGCCCAAAGCTGGTGTGGTGGGATAACATATATCCAGCCTGCCTGGTCCAATCCCTCAGAAGAGTCACTTTTGCACATTTTTTTTAATTATTAGTGCTGTCTGTGATAGAAAGGTTTCAGAACAGCGCATTACAGTTTGTTCTTTATGGGGCTGCATAGCTGCAGACTGGTCAGAATACCCACACTGACTGCTGTCTACCACTGAAAATGGTGATTAGGGCGTTCAGGAAGTCGTGAGTTTGAATCCCAAGACCACTAAGCCCCCCTGAGGTACCTTTGAGCAAAAGTACCATCCCCACACACTGCTCCCTGGGCGCTGTGTTACTGGCTGCCCCTTGTTTCAGTTGGTGAATGGGTTAAATGCAGAGGAGGAATTTCATGCTGTTCACATTGTGTGCTGTGGTGTGTTCACATATGATCGAATGGTGACTTTCTTATTTTTTTTTCTTCGCTTCATGCAACAGTGTGCACTAATGGCCTCTTTCCTCAGGGCAATGCATCCTAACATTCTGCAAAAAGAGTTCAGAAATGGTTGGAGGAACCTGACAAAGATCTCAATCTGATTGAGTGAGACTTATGGGACTTGAAGGATCTGCTGCTAACATCTTGGTGCCTGATACCACAGCACACCTTCAGAGGTCTTGTGGAGTCCATGCCTTGATGGGTCGAACAGTTTTAGCGGCACGAGAGGGACCAATACAGTATTAGTCCAGTGGTTTAAAATGTTATGGCCATTTAGTGTGTGTCATAAGTGCATCACTTTTTACTGCAGGAAGCTGAATCAGGTACAGTAATCCTCCTGAGAAACATTTTACAGGTACAGCTGGACCAGGTGGCGTCTCTCTGAACGCCACACTCTTTGTGAGATCAGCTTTGGATGCAGAATGACTGTAACCACAGCTTAAACGATTTCGATCCAACAATCTTTTGCAGCCGGCCACAAAACGAACTGACAAACATTCTTGAAATGTCTACTAAACTTGAACCAGACTTCTCACGTTTCCTTCTCACTTTTTTTTTCAAGGAAAAGTGAGAGAGTGTGAGTTGAGGCTTTTTCCTGGACAAATCGGCATGTCCCAGTAGATCATGGTTGGAGAGACTTTAATAGGGGAAAGTGGAGTTTTAACGCCACATTAAGTGAAACGGCTCTGTGCTTTGAGCCACTGTAACTTCAGGCAGCCAGTGCGGTATCCTACAGAGAGAAATGTGTTAAAGACTGCTCCCTTGCTCCAAAAAGCCATTCACTCATGCTTTATCCTCCATGGATAATGTGCTTGCAATGAAATCCGTTTTTTCTGCTCCCTTTCACTCTCCAACCACTTTCTAACTTAAAATGTTTATCTATTTTTCTATCTTCCACCCTTCCCTCACTGTCTGCCCTTTTATATGCATACCTCTATCTCTCCTTCTCTCTCTTTCTCTCGCTCTCTGTGTACAGGACTGTGTCGTGCTTTGTGTTAAAGACAGTTTGGAGAGGTCTTCTGTGGGGTGCTGCTTTATTCTGTGTGATGGATTACTGTTTGTACTTGGCCACTGCTGGTAGAACACACACATTCACACTGTGTGACCAGTGCTACAGCGACAAGGGGGTCCTTGCCCCCGGCAACAGATGACATGGCAAACAGAGAAAGAAAACACAGGAGGCCAAGTGCTCCAGTCAAGGCATGACAGGATCAACAGCACTGTAATAACACAACATCTTATCAAGTGTAGACATCTTACATCTAGTCAACAATGCAACATTTCTTATTACCAGATTGTCAGCATATTTTCAAGCATTTTGTTTAACTTATTAAGTGATTGATTCTTTAAAATGATCTCACAACACTCTTTTTTTCTAGTAATGGTTGAAGAAAATAGCATGATCTGCTACTATAGTAAAATGATTTCACTAGACGAGTTTCTATCAGTTAACAAGTTGAATAAATGTATAAAACTTAGAACTCTTTAAAGAATTTTCTACAGTGCTTTCATTTGCTACATTGTGGCCTTACAAGGCCGGTCACAACCTCGGCACAACGGGGTCAACACTCTAAAAGAACCCACACTTCCTGTATGTGTGTAGGAAGGAACGACCGGTAAAACCATTACAGGCAAACACACACACACACACACACACACACACACACACACACACACACAAACACACACACACACACACACACACACACACACACACACACCCCTAGATGGATGGGCAACTCTGTGCTCAGAGCTTTCTCAGTAGAAACAGTTGGGGTTATGACCTTTCGTTCCCAATCTCTGCCTGTGGCTGTTTCCTAAAGTGTGGGGTAAGACCAGCAAGAGTTCATGAACTCGTGACCTTAAAAGAAACAATCAATACAGGATAAATGAAGAAGAACCCATTTAGTATTACATGCGTGAGAGCATCTTAATAAATCCTTACCTACTTTTATTGATTGTGTCATATTTGTTTTTTAGTTTAATTAATCAAACATTTCACAATTTGTTCTTGAAGCAAAAAATATTCATTTAAGCAGTTTAGTATACTGTATATATATAATGTATTACTTTATATGTATAATTTTGAATTATATTAGGGGAGTGAGTCAGTTGTCCTTGTGTCATACTGTGTTCAGTGGATATTACAGTGGTTTAGTGCACTTCCGCCCCTCAGCCTAATAATCAGGCGTGTTTCAGAAGTGTTTCTGGCTGCTCCAAGGGTGCAATGAATTTCCGAGCGAGGGCCTGACAGCGCGCTGAATTTATGAAGAGTCAGCCTGTGATCTGGCACACTGAAAGCAAATTTGAATGGATTTGACTGGAATTGCGCCTGGTTTAGTGTGTTTATGGACCTTATTTTGTTGTTTGGTTTGTGAATATGGATTTGTGTGTATTGTTGATGTCTGACCTCTGCCTGTGATCTCTCTGAATGTTGGATTGCCCCTAAAAATGGTACTTTGTTCCACGTTACAGGCGAAACAATACAATACTGTTTCATTATAGAGCAGACAGTCGTCAGTACACATGCAATCCAAGCAAATCCATACTTACAAAATTATATACTCGCAAAATAGAAAATAAAATAATAAAACACATAAAACTGAATAGAATACAATAGAATAATAGAATAGAATAGAAATGATTGGAATGAGAATACCAAAGAATAGAGCAGAATAGAATAGAAAGGACTAAAATGAGAATAGAACAGAATAGAATAAAATAGAGTAGAACACATACAACTAAATAGAATAGAATACAAAAGAATAGAATATAAAGGACTGAAATGAGAATCGAATGAATAGAATATAAAGGACTGAAATGAGGACTGAATAGAATTGAATAGAAAGGATAGAAATGAGAATAGATTAGACTAGAACACGTACAACTGAATAGAATAGAATAGAATAGAATAGAATAGAAAGGGCTGAAATAAGAATAGAAAGGATATAAGTGAGAATAGAATAGAATAGAATAGAATAAAATAGAATAGAAACCATGAGTGTAGAATGAAATGGAATGGAGCAATAAACTCTGAAGCAGAGGAATCTGATGTGACAGTGAAAGTGTGCACTTCTCACATTCACCTCCTCGTCTGGTTCCATAGCTGACTGTAAGGACACTGTTTGAAGAGACGGCAGCTGACACTGCCAGCTTTTTTACTCTCAAAGCAGGCAAATACAGTAAATGATCCAGATGTTGTTTGTGTGGGCTGAGAGTATAAATCTGTCACTATAGAGGGCTGAGGTCTGGTCACCTGAGAACTCAGCACACTGTCGCTACTGAGCACGAGAGTCATTCCGTATCTAGTTTGAGTAACCTCACACCGACTCTGGGGTTACGTGAGGCAAAAGCCCCTACAGGGAACCCTGTTAGGATTGAAAATATACATTTATTCAGTGAATTATGAGGGGGAATCATCAACTTCAATTCAGGAACGCAGATTCATTTTACCTTCGCTGGCCACTTCACTGGAAACACCTACTTTGTGGCTCCAACTTGGAATGCAACAGAATCTTTGAGCAAGATTTTTTGTTCAGTTTTGGGGTTTTCAGAGGCACTCAATGTGTCAGCATTTGGTTGTAGAGTGAGATATTGAACAAGAATTTTATTAATAAACATAAATCCACATTTCACCATGTGAAGGTTTTCCTCAGACCACCACACACATATTACGATCTACATCGTTTGAACACATGCGCTATTTTATTGTGTTTTTTATAATCAATGAAGCAACAGAAATACTCCAAATGATTTCTTTTAATAACTAATAACATTAGAAATGTTTGAAGTTTTGTTTGTTTTGACAGTGACAGTCTTATAAGATTGGGGCACAGTATATTTGCCTCTTCCTCTCTGTCTGCTGTTTCTCCAGCAGCAGGGTTGGTTCTTCTTCGACTGGGCACACACAGAAAGCGTGTTTGACTCCAAATAAAGTGGCTCAGGTCGGCCTGTCTGCTGTCTGTCAGCACTCTCTTCTCTCTTCCACTTTCCCGTCTCTCTCTCCCTCACTCTCGCTCTCTCCGTCTCCCACCTTCCCGTCTCATTCTCCTTCCCTCTCTCTCCCTCTCTCTCTCTTTCACCAACCCTCTGCCTGTTAGCAGGTATTAAAAAGCCATTCACACCAGAGCTGTGCGCTGGACTTGGCCGACAGCAGCACTGAGCTCAAACGACTGGAAGGCGTCTGTTACGCAGAACACTCTTCTCTGCTTACACCCTTTCTCTTTCTCTGTCCTGCCCTATATTTGTTTCTCACTCTCTCTCTCTCTCTCTGGTTCTCTCTCTGTCTCCCTCTCTCTTTATGTCTCTCTGTCTCCCTCTCTCTCTGTGTCTCCCTCTCTCTCTGGTTCTCACTGCCTGTCTCTCTTTATGTCTCTCTCTCTCTCTCTGTCTGTCTTTCACTCCTTCTCTCTCTCTCTCTCTCTCTCTCTCTCTCTCTCTCTTTGTTTATCTGTCTGTCTGTCTGTCTGTCTGTCTCTCTGTCTCTGTCTCTGTCTCTCTCTCTCGCTCTCTCTCTCTCACTGATTTTCTCTGTCACTCCATATCACTCTCTCTGGTTCTTTCTCTCTTTCTCTCTGTGCTACTTCAGTCTGACCTGACCTTATTATGCATGGCTGTCTATTCTTCTCTCTCTGTGTCCTCACAAAAAAAACAGATGCATTCAACATGCCTGATTCAAAAGTAATTTCCACGTAAACTGTATTACACCAGTAAAATATCATCGCTCTCAGGACAAAAACTGTTTTGTAGTTTTTACTTATAATTGTAAAACACCAGCTGCCTTTTATACTGCGTGACAAATTCATGATGTGAAGTGGTTCAAAACGTTCTTTATTAAAAACAGAGGCACTACATGGAGCCAAGAACACTCAAAAAACATTTGAATACATTAATGAAATGGGTCTTCTAATGGAAAACCTGATATAAACAGCTCTTTAAAATCTTTAAAAATATACAGCAGTAACAAGGGTTTCTAAAACCAATATTGCACTAAGTGTATAATATTAAAGTCATTTATTTTATTTGTGTGGAATTATGTCTATATTTGCAGTAAATGCAGTGCTTTCATTATTCAGAAATCCTTTTCTCTTTCTCTCTCTCACACACACACACACTCACACACACTCTATAACTTGGCACAAACTTTCCTTCTCACACATGTGTATTCTCCTTATAAACCACTTCATCCTTGCTCTTCTCCTGAGGCCGTTACCTGTGGATGTGATTTATAGGCACTACAAAGAAGGGCTTTGCTAATGCTTTATACAACGAGTAACACAGCTTTTCTGGCACTGCAGAGTTTTGAAGACTCACGTTATACATTAGAAGAGCCTGCAAAGTTGTCTTGTCACACAAAAAGCAAGAGGTAAAGAGCAAGAGGTAAGGAGAATTCAGTAAAACAATATTCTAGTTATATTACCGTTACTCTGGAGAACTAAAAGTAACAGAAAATGAGTGCACTGCCAATAAATATATATATATACACTTAGTAGTATAATAGTATAAGCTATTAGACTCTATTTCATGCAAGTTGCTGTAACACAATAAAAGTACACACAAAAAGAATTGCTTACTAAATGTTAATGACTATACAGTCTGTGAGAAAAAAGTAGATCTGTTTCCTCACAAATGGCAGATGTAAATGTTAGCTCTTGAAAATACTTAAGAAAGCACAAATCCATCAAAAGGAAGGAGTGGGTGCATGGTGTAAGCTAACTTTTGGCTTGGTGATTAGCTTTTTGCTTGGGTGGGTAAGGGGCATTTGGCGAGGGGCTTAGAAGGGCTCGATGGCATGCTGGGTGGGACAGAGGAAAATACCATTGCTCAGAATTTGTTTTTTCTTTTTCTTTTTCACTTCTTTGGCCCCCCCCCCTCTCTTTCTCTCTCTCTCACTCTTTTTCCCTCTCTCTCTCTCTCTCTCTCTCTCCCCTGGGCAGGTGGTCTGGCAGAGAGCTGACACGGGCATCAGAAACCAATTACTCCGTCTGCTTACACATGGCCTTTTCATTGCCAAGCTAAACTCGCCTATCTGAATGGGCCTCTCTCTTTCTCTCTGTCTCTCTTTCTCTCTCTGTATCTCTCTCTCTTTCTATCTCTCCTGCATTCTCCCTGCTCTTTCTAATTTTGCTTTTCTTCTTCTTCTCTCTCTCTCTAAAAGCTTTTGTTCCCATCTATTTCTTTCTCTCTTTTTTCCTCTAGATTTACTTTCATACAGAGACTCATAACACAACCTGTATGCGGTGTGTGTGTGTGTGTGTGTGTGTGTGTGTGTGTGTGTGTGTGTTTGTGTGTGTGTGTGTGTGTGTGTGTGTGTG
>JBBPDE010207853.1:0-15046 GCA_037974605.1 Nannopetersius ansorgii
AATATGCTGATTCTCTACTTAAAATATATGTTCTACAAGCAAACCAGAGAGAATAAGTGCAAATAAAGGAAATATATACAAATTTCTCCAACAGTATTCTAAAGCATTAAGATTGTCCTTCACTGGAAGTAAGAAACCACCATTTACAATTCAGTAAATTAAGAGGTGTGTCCCAATACTTTTGTCCATATAGTGCATCTTCCTGGAATATCCCCAAACAGTCTTCACCTGTGCTCACAGGAATGTTGTTTTCGGGAAAGCAATGCGAAGGAATGTCTGTGCCAGACAGGCATCCTACATTTGTGTCAAGGCAGGGCAACGGGAGAGAATCAGATTATCCCTTAGAGTAATGATGGCCATCCTTCTTGTGCTGACGTTCACACATTAACACATTTACACACATACAAGAGTAAATCAATCCGTGTGAGCAAAGGCTTGGGGCAGATTCAGCAGAAAGGAGGATAAAAAATATAGGTACGGAGGGGATGGGATGGTCCGGCTTATTTTGGAACCACTCATTCTGCTGAAAGGGTTAAAATGCCTTGGTTTGAGACCAAGGAACAAATGAGAGAGTACAGCTATTTACAAAATCCCTTTTTTTAGCCACTCCAGATGTTGCATAATCTTTATGTTTTCTCAATTGTTTTAGTAGAGGAAGCACTAATTGCTAGACTGATACAAGTGACACGAACAGAGGATAAGAAAACAGAGCTCATGGCAGTATAAGGCTGAAATGTAAAGTCATTTGGTGGTTTGGGACTGATTTGAGTCTGGGTTTGGTGTCGCAACCATTGGCTCAGGCCTCCTTTCAGTAATGTAACAGTTGCTGCTTGTGAAAGAGCCTGGCTTGGTCACCGTTGTGGGCTGTTTCCTGACTCCCTCCTTCAGTGTTTATATATGGGTTAGCGTGGGGTGGCTGAACTTCCAGGCCTGCACTCTACATCACTGCCCAGATGGAGGGATGACAGGGCAGGGAAGGGCAGAGTGATGGTCTGTGGAAAACTTGAGGCTCGCTTGCTGCTGTTGTTTTTGGCAGGAGTCCCTCTACCCACCCCAGAAACGCCATAATTAGGCAGGAGTCAATGAGCCCGCATAGGAGGAGGTCACGCCGCTGATCAGACTGTTTGCTTCACGGTCTGGCCCGAGTCGAGACTGCGATGTCCACATCGAGGCCCACGCCAGCATCTGATCATGCAAATCCGCTCACAGGAAACTAGCCATATTTGTTCAAAAAGCGAAGTACAACTCACATGCGGCTGCAGCTGCAACTGTAGAGGGCCGACCACAAAATGATCCAGAGGTGTGATGTTCTTCCAAAGAATGATGAGTGATGAAAGTTCGCGGCCGTTGCTAGCCACGCTATTTTTTGCCTTGTTTACTGTCAGGGGGCTGTGAGCTGAGTAATAAATTCAGAACCACCGTAAACTGTGGCCTACACTTACTGCCACAGTGGTCTGTTAGGGAGGACATAGTTGCAGTTACTTGATTAGAGTGCCACAGTGTTGATAAACACACATCGCTTAAGTAAGTGGATTTATTTATTCAGAGATATAGACAAACAGTCACAAAACCTCAGATAGAATTGTGGTTTTGAATGAATGTCAATGACGTATTATCGGATACAAATTGTAAGTAACATATAAGATATAAATATAAGTGATATATTGCAGCTGTCATACCAAATTCTCATAACTCTTTTCAACTGCTCTTTTCATTGAACCTTTACTGAATATAGGGTCTGTAAAATGGTATGATGTTATTTAATATTTCATATTTTAATACACAGAATACATTTTCATTGATTCTTTTTTCGACAGTTTCTTATGACTGTGAAAATAAAAGGCTTGTTCCAAAACACATCATAGACTACTGTCTATAATGAACAGAAATTCCTTTTTTTATAATATACATTGTTCGTTTTGAGCTTCACTTATGGGAAATGTACGGCTACCTTATGACAAGTATTAGAGAAAATAAAAATGTGTTTACTTCAAAAATAAATGGGCAAAAAAAAGTTATGCTATAAAGATGAAGAACAGGATTCTTCAAATATAATACATAAGTATTAACATAATGTGCATTACATAGAATAAATACATGATATAATTGCTATCTGGGTAAAACCAGCTACACCCATTTTTGTCACTGCTTTTGAAAACTTGTGTATAATTATTTGTATATATTATAGACATGTTATAGATAATAGATATATTGTTTTCTTTTTACAGAAATGATACATTATCATATACTACATATAATAGTAGGCAGCTGGTGGCCTAGTGGTTAGGGCGTTCTCCCTGCTATCAGAGGCTTGGGTTTGAATCCCAAGATACCGTCCCTGGCCACTGGCCTCTGCTTCACTTAATGAATGGATTAAATGCAGAAGACACTGTGCTGCTCACACTGTTTGCTGTGGTGTGTTTAAATTTGACAGAATGGTCACTTCACATATAACATAGCTATAAACTCATATCAGCTCATGGTGTGTTGAAAGAATTCACATTCCCTTTACATTATGTTGATTCCACTTATTTAATGTATGTTATAGATATGTTACAGAATATAGCTATATAGTTTGATTCTGACAAATAACATGTTCAATTATGTACTACATTTCAAAAACAGTACATGGATAATTATAGCTAAAAAGTTTAATCAGGTAACATAGCTGTAAACTCTCCACATTTCATGGTGTGTTAAAAGAATTCCCAGACGGCCTTCATATGACCCTATTTCATAGGCTGTGTACCAGACTCATAGCGATCTACAATCACCAGGCCTTAGGCTGCGGTTTGATGCGCAAACAGCTCCAGCAGCTTGTGTAGAAAACATCTCATGAATAAACAGTGCGGTGAGGACTTCTGACATCAGTAAAAGTGCTCCGGTAAGTCAGATCACTAAAACACCGATTGCTTTGTTTGAAGATGATGAAAAAGAGGAAATTATCTTTGGCTTTAATAGCTCTTCAATCAGAAGACCTGGAGATACAGTATCTGTGCAGAACTGAGCTACCGCGTTTTTTGTGTTCATCATGATGTCCTGACACAAGGTGTAATGAAATGTGTGATGTTGTCGACCCCAAAAGCTCAATTACCGCACACCTTTGAGCTTTTTCCTCTGCTATCATATCCTGGAACAATGAGCGGTGTTTATTATTGAGCTCTAAAGTGCATCTCCATCACTCATTCACTGCTGCCATGAAGTCCTGTCAAATATAAAAACACTGTCTCTGTCTGCCGGCGCAGTGCTACAATATCAAGATACTAATGTGTTCTGGGTTGTAATATGATACACTTGAAATGAAGCAGTGATAAAAAAGTGAACCTTAGAAGCACCACTATGGCGTCATCAGTGATTACAAGAGTGTGTTCATATTATTTCTCACTCAAAGCTCAGTGAAACATAGAAATTCTGTCCAAGTGCAAATATGAAAGTGTACATCAATACCATGTTTGTATTTGTAATTGAATAACGATTACTGTTTACATATACACTTGATTGCTGTGTATACACATACACATTTTGCCATGCTTTTGTGATAATGAAACATAGAAAAGAGTCACAGGGCCAGACTTGAACCTGTCGATACAGAATGTAAACTGACTGTAAATTGCAAACATAATTATTGAATGACTAAGTAATTAAGTAGTAAATATGTCAATAAAAAGAAACAAATTGACTTCTGCGAGAACACTGTTGTGGCTCTTAGGTGGAGTTGAGGGTTAGCAATGGACGGAATTAAACTAAATATTTGTTCAGGAGAGAAACAATTTAATGAGTTGAAGATCTCAAGCAACCACTCCTTCCAACCATTGCAAGTTGTTTGTAGTTTCAAATATTTTTTCCAGGGAGTCCACTAAAATTTTTGGGTCCCTCAAATGTCAGTCAGGGCAATTCAGACCCCATAACCCCCCCCCCCCCCCATACTTTGCGCCCCAGTTATATAATCATCACATAGTAATAACACTATGTCAGGGCTGGGCTGCCGGTCAATGGAGATCCTTGACAGCTAAAAAAAGTAAAGACATTTTTTATGGACCTGTACAGGGGCACCCTCATGCTGAAAGGGCCTCCAAAAAGGTGGAACCAGAAAATTGTCCAGAATGTATTTGTATTGTGATCCATTAATATTGCCCTTCACTGTAACTAAAGGGCCATTATGCCACCCCTGCCAAACCTTACTGTTGGCACTATGTAGTGGGTCACGTTTTCCTGGCTTCTACGAAACCCAGATTAGTCTTTCAGTTAGGGAAGTGTGATTCATCACTCCACAGAACAGTTCCAGCTTGCTATTGCACAACTTCTCTTGGTATTGCACATAATTCTCATGCAACTGCTCAGGCCAACCCACTTCATTAAACTGCTGATGTAGGCACTATGCTTTTCAGCAACTATTCAGTTTATATTCTGTATCGACATATTCAAGTACTTCTGATGTTTTACTACTGGCTTCATTATAAAGAAATCTTAAAAGAGTGGCAAAAAAGGATTTTTATTCCTTTGTTCAAATGCAAAACATGCTAAAATAAAGTGCACATGTGGTGTTGGATATTTAGAATGCACACTTTCAGTGTAATTTCTCAGTGTAGTTTCAATATGGTACCAGCCTCCTTAATTAAGTGGGAGCTTTTAGGCATGTATTTGTCAAAAGCATATTTACATTTTATTGCGCAATTTACATTTTATCAAGTGTGTTGCTAAAACTCACCCATGCCAAGAGTCATATTAAATTTGATACTTTCATATATCTAAAACTATATTCTTCTACATATTTGGGTAGGATAATCTGGTCTGAAAAACAAAGAACATTCGCATCAATATTGATCTTGACTGAAGTTTTTCTAGACACTGAAAACATTTCTCTAATATCACAGTTCTGTAAGTATGCCTTAATATAACTCCTTCAAACAAATACCAAACATTATCAACCAAAAATCCAAATGTGTTGTTCTTGTTCTCATCTACATTAATATACAGTATGTGGCCCTAATCTAAAAAATACATAAACCTTTCATTAGCACTTCCACTATAGGAAAGGATGTATGCACTCACCTTATTGCAACAAATCTGATCTTTTGCAGACTAAAGCCGACCTGCACTCATTTCATCATTATCCAGACAGCAGCTGGTTGCAGAAATTGCTATCATGCAGTCTGACCACAGCCAAAATGCAGAGGTTCTTAGTTCACCGAATCAAGTTTATGCACCACCAGATGTCCGATGTCCTGGAGTCATAATGATGTGGTCACTGGCACTCTGACCTGGTCACTGTGGTGTGTGCAAGGACTACAGAGTAAATAACTGGTTGGAACGGTTGACTTTTGTGTGCCCTGTCACTTACGCAGCTGGATTCTTTGTGGACTGAATTAACCCAGTGAGGGTCACATTCGTGTAATTTACTCACGATTTGCTGAGGTCTGTGTTCCTTTTGGAAAGTCACTGTGAGCTGGAAAAAGTAAGGATGACAGGACGCGATGCTGTGATGGAAGCAATGCGAACGTGCCTAGCAGATTTGACCTTCTATTCTGATGCACTTGCAGTGCTGTGATTGAGCTGTCACTCAGTGGCCAGAGAATTGGTCTGCTTCTGGTTTGAGGCCAGTTTGAAAGCTTTTCATATTTTTTTAAGGGAGATTTAAAAAGTGTTGAGGAAGCTGGTCCTACACCAGGCCTCAGGGTAGTCTGTCTTCCTGTTGTCCTTACCTTGTCCCCTCTGGCACATCCTCTGGGCATGTCCTGGTTAAATATTTCTCAAGAGAAAAAAAAAAAGTGCAATGTCACACACAACTGTGTCATTTGTACCATTTAGTAAAGACTGGCCTTGAAATTCATTTGATGGTGCTTGGCCCCCTATATTGCTACAACCTAGTGTGTAGACAGTTTTAATTTGATTTACAAATAAGTTTTATATTTGAGAATTAGCACTATTGATTATAAGATAATTACTTTTTTTGTGAGAAAGGGTTTGTGCTAAGTCTGCTGCGGCATTGAGTGGTGTAGTGGAGTCTGGATAGTTAGGCATACCTAGGTGTAGGGACCCCCATGCTAGCCAATGTGCATCCATCCACACACTCTGAACACATGCTATTTTCCAATATAATGTAGAACAAAAAAGACCAAAGTCTGGACTAAAAGTGTACATATGTTGGTACATATGTAATACAGTACCCTATAAGCAAAAATCATTATAGGCTGAATAACTATAGGCTGAGAAAATAAAATGCAATGGATCTTTACACTGGAACAATGCTTTTGGTGTTACTGTCATCTTCATTACTGTCATCTTCATTATTGAAATAAAGTGTTTTTAAATGTTCATGTCTACATTAGACTAGCTGCTACCTTGCTAGCATTTTATTTTATTTAGCAGTGCATGCAGAGCAGGACATAAGGCATTCACATTCTGTAGCTGGGACCAAAGTCGAGTACAAAATGCACACATTGACATAAATGTTCTGTTGTTTTTACTGCAAATCAGTCTACTTCGGTACACACTGCATACATTAATCGTTCTAAGAGTTTTGGTAAAAAAAAAGCTTAAAAATGCCTATTTTTATAGTGTAAACCCTGAATATGTCCCCCAAAATGCTCTCAGAACACTTTCATTACATTTTAAACACAGTTAATGCATTACCCATAAAGAGCATGTAAAGGTAAATAAATAAGCAATCAGAAAACTTTATTGCTTAAAGAAACGTTGAAATAGCTCTCTCTAATGTTTAGACAGGGCTTACTAAAACTAAATACACTGAGATAACTGTTGAAAATTGGGGGAGGGGGGCACTAAAATACAAGGACAAGACACAAGCAGTCATGCTACATGCTGCAGCAGACATCTTCTTTTTATGGCAGTTCAAAATTACATGTAGACTTCAAATAATTTCTCTATGGGATAGGCTTCAGTAAACCCTTGTCCTTGGACAAGGATTATTGGCTCAGAAAATGGATAATGGACTTCAAAATATATGTAGGGCACCCGTGCATCTGATCATAAACTGGTGATCAGAAAATGTAAGATTAAAGGGTAAATCCATCAGGTAATTTTGGGATTAAGAGCTTTTTTAAAGCTGCTGAATAAATGAAGCACAGCTTTTTGCTCACTTATGTAAGATGTGCTTTCATCACTCAGAAAGAAAGAAATGCGAGATTTGGTGTTTGCCCTTGGACCAGAGACAAGGCTGACATTTTGACCACAATGGATGTAACCCAGCGCGGTGCCCTGTGGGTGAAAGAACAGCTACGGTCAAGCGTTTCTCATTAACCACAAGGTCAAACTGGCTCAAAGCGTCCCTATAAGTCCAGGTTCTGAACAGATTAGACTATATTCAAAATGGTATATTTTATATCCTTCTTTGTCAAAACTATTTCATAATTGAGCTTTCTATTGGGATTACTACCATATATCTATACATTGGCAGCACAAAAATTAGCAAGAGAACAAGACTTATTGCGCATTGTGAGCATTTTAAACCCCAGGCTAATGTCTGTAATTCTAAAACAAGAATGTGCTCGAGAGAGAAATTAATTCGGCACGTAAACAAGGAACAATATGTTTCCCGTAGCTGTTTTGCTCGCCTTTGTCGGTGCATAACGTGATTAATAACATAGCCGGGGCCGCGTCGACAAACAGGATTAATAAAAAGTGAATGTCATCACAGCACAGAAAGTGGGAATTCTTGCTGCACGCCGTGGACTGTGTGGAAAACATAAAAAACTCAAACATATATATATATATATATATTAATATAGTCTCATTCATGAGATGTTTACGGTGCCACCTTGGAAGCTCTTCCACATTCAAATACAGCATCAGCTGCTTTGCTCCGCCAGTCATATAAATCTGTTCAGCTGTTGAGTAAATGTTTGAGTGACAACTTGAAAAAGTGAAGTAACTGAAACAGTTAAGGGGGAAAAAAGTAAAGAAACAACGTATTCATCAAAACAGTAAAGTGAGGTTGCAGAAATGTGACAACGCCTGTCAGCTGATTTGACTTTGAATATTCGGGACGATGGAAAAAACTCAAGCTGGCTTTGCTCATTTCGTAGCTTCAGCGCAGCCTGTCAGTGACAAAAAGGCCATATTTCTCTCCTGAAACGGCCATTTCAGCATAGAGATTAGCCCAATCCAACATGAATACCACTGGCTGGCTGCCCTGAAGGGTCAAAAAAAAGATACAGTTCTAATGCAAAGTCAGTGTGACTATCCACTCCCTTTTGTAATTCATTTTCATGTGGATTAGTCATGCTAGCAAAAGCTAGCTTGGACCTGCATGTCATTCAAAAACCTAATGGTTAGAACTTCAGAGGGCCACAGATGTTGTATGCAGATCTCAATGTTCCACTCTCTTGAAAAGGTCCCTAAATGGTCCTTCCACCTACAGACATGGAAAAAAAATAAGAGCCCACTTTTCTCTTTTTTACTGTTCCCATTTGTACAATTTGCAGCAGTGTGTGTGTTTGTGTGCATGTGTGTGTGTGTGTGTGTGTGTGTGTGTGTGCCTGTAATATACACAGGTTGCTATTCTTTTATGAACTATTGCAGTGTGAGCTGTGTCAAAATAAGAAATGCCTCCACATGTGTTGTAAGATCAATAGTGCTTGTATAGCAGCTTTTCTATGTGCTGTATTCCAGCAGCTTCACTCCTGATGGGATGAAACATAGTCACACATTCACAAACTGTGCTCTTAACATCACTATTTGTGGACTAATGTGAAATAACGTAATTGTAAAATAAATTGTGAAATAATGTAAGAGTGTGTCGTTTATTTCCAAAGTATAATCAATTATTTATATGTATTATTGTTACATTTTCTCCCAAAATGTTTTGTTTGGAATTTTGAATCAAGTCTGGTCAATAGTGAATAAAACAATACAGAAATGCGCATTTTACACAGACACACTCCCTCAAATTGCAAAAGCAATAACCAGGGAAAAAATGATGCGTTCTCTTTTTTTCCATGGCTGAATATTCAGAATGGACTCTTTAATCAATTCCATGGAGTGACTTTTGATTTCTTAAAGATATATACAGAGTTATTCACACCTTTAAAAGGTTCCTCATGCCCACAAATCTCACACAATGATGGTTCTTTTGGAAAACTAATATGGTTCTTTGATGGCAAATCTGAAAGAACCCGTTCTTCCTCCTTTTAAGGCAGCTGGTTAAGGTGGCCCAGTGTTTAGAACGTTGGTTGTGGGTTTGAATCCCAACTGCACCACTGAGGTACCCTTGAGCAAGGTGCTGTCCCCACATACTGCTCCCCAGACGCCCCCAGTTGACGGCGACCCCCTGCTGTAAGGACTCGTACAGGAGTAGAGGTGTTGGACCAGCCAGGTGTTCCCAGTCAACCCTCTACTAATCACAGCTCCAGGCGGAGATCTACTTCACCTGAGTTCTAGGTTCCAGGGACTATATAAAGGACTGTAGGACATCCAGCCAGTGCGAAGTATTCTAGCCACCTAGTTACTGAGCGGTTTTGTCCTTTGGATTCCTATCTCATTTCCTGACTCTCGTGCCTCTTGACCCCTTTTTCTGGACCTTGGATTACCCTTTTTGCCTGTCGGACTTTTCTGTGTTTTTTGTACTGTGTTACGTTTTTGATGGACTTTGTCATTAAAATTCCTCAGTTCATTTTTGTCTCTGCGATTGGGTCCGTTTTCTGAGATTGTTACACCTGCTTCATTTGGTAAATGAGTTAAATGCAGGGAAAAACTTTCACATTATTCACATGGTGTGTTGTGTTCACACATGACTATCAGGGTTAATTAAATGACGTAGATGTGTAAATGATGAGTTTCTTTACATTTATCCATGTCTCACTTACAAAACTGGTTCATTAAATAAACATTTAGAGAAAGGGTCTTGAACTAAAGAAGTGCTTCTACAGCATTGTTGTGGAGAACTCTTTCTGGCCCCGTTTTTTGAAGAATGCATTGTAAATGTGTCTCATCTGCAATGCTTTCCTTTGATTAAAATGGCAAAAATCCATAAGCATGCTTTCAGTTTGCTCTTACAGACTTTAGAGGAGGCTGTACCTAGTTAAAGATTTTCTTTATCTTGTTTTTTGTACTGCAGCAACTCCCTGCCAGTATAATACTTTGAAGTAGTGTTTTTTTTCTTTCTTTTTTTTTACCCTAGGCTGAGCTAAGAATGTCTGAGGCAGCCCGTGTTTGATTACCAAAACACTGCCTAATTCTTTTTGATTCAGTCAGGGTTTTTTTTTTTTTTTTCCCCCGGAAAATAGAAACAGCTCCTCCATATTTGTGACACTATGTCCCTGGATAAAGGAGAGCATGAGGGTGCCTTAACAATGCATGGTGGATCTCCTCCTCCACACTCTTCAGCAACCTCCAATCACGCAGTAAGCGTTCCCACACGCGTACGCCTTCCATGTCAGTAGATATGAAGCTTTCGAACCACTTCGCTGTATCTGGTGTGTTTAAAGTTCACTCGTGGCGATAATTTGATGTTAAGACTGAATGTATCTGAACTCGTAGTCCTCGTGGCAGTAGGTGCCGATATGAACACGGTGCAAAAATAGCTCGGCGAAGTAGTTGCCATAGCGGCAGGATGGCAGGCTTCCTGGGCTGTCAGCTATGCCAGTGACCTCTCGCAAACCTCAACATTCACACAGATTTTGCACTTCAAAGCTACATATTAAATTATTCCAATTAGGCCTGTAGCACTGCACTGTTTGTAGCAATCTGCTGATGAAAGACTTACACTGCTTAATCTTGCTTGGAAGAAGAAAAAAAATGTGTGTAAGCAAGTTGGCTTGGGCTGGCTAATGCAGCACTGGGGAGTGGGGGGGTCTCTGGTGTCCTGGCTCTTACAAAGCATCACACTTCAAGCCCATGATTAACCACTACAGCACCTTAGTGATCGCCAAGCACACGAAGATGGATGGCGGAAAACTCGTTTCACCAATTGCTACTGTCAAAGCAGAGTGGGTGTGTGGTACAGTGAGAAATGCCTCACACCATGTCAGTTTCTTCTCTACTTTGTTTTAAACAGGACATAGACATCTGAGCCTGAATAAAGACAAGCTTAAAGCAGTAAGCAGGCAACATAGGATCACAGACATTTCAAATGATTGGCTATTATGTAATAATTATGTGTGGCAGATACACCCTCATATGCTGCACTTAATATACTGTCAGAACAACACCTTATATCTCCATTTTAATTCAGAATGCAGATGGTGTAACATTTACTTCATGGAACTTTGTAAAATTTTGACACATTTGGTCAAATTTGATATAAAAATGTTAAATACAACAAAAATGAAGGTTTTCTTCCAGTAGTGACAATACACTGGGACAATACAAGTACTGGGAGGTCTGACCATCACACCCACAGGAACTTTAATGACATTGCATTCAAATTCATAGACGTGGAAATAGAGTTGGTCTCCCCTTTGCAGCTCTAACAGCTTCCACTCTTCCTGGAGGGCTTTCCAAATGATTTTGGAGTTTCTGTGGGAATTTGTGTCCATTCATTCTGTAGAGCATTATCTACAGAATCACAATCTCTGTTCCAGTTCATCCCAAAGGTGTTGAAGGTCAGGGCTCAGTGCAGGCCAGTCAAGTGTTTTCACACCAAACTCTTCCCACCATGTCTTTATGAGCCTTGCTTTGTGTGCTGAGGCACAGTCATTCTGGAAAAGAAAAGGGCCTTTTCCCAACCTGTGTCCAGAATGTTGGAGACACAGTGTTGTCCAAAATGTCTTGCCTTCACTGGAACTAAGGGACCACCTGGATTCAATAATAAGAGGTGTGTCCCAATCCTTTGGCTCATTAAGTGTATGCACACTCAGGTGACACACTAAAGAAACAATATAAAGGCCTTGTTAACATGCCATTGACATGCATCTTAGGTAGCCTGGTCACAAGTGAACAGCTCTGAGAACGTCAGTTCACATTTGCAATAAGAATGCAAAGTGTCTCGAGTGACGACTTATGATCAAATCTCACTTTACTGTTCATTATGCAAATAAACACATAAAACCAAATACTCTGTTTTTTAACTGAAATGTGTTTCGAATGTGGTCGGTGTAATCAAATCTCAGGGTGTCCTCCATGTTTCTTGGGTCCATTAACACCTGTAATTAGAGCTGTTCACTTAACAAGGTCAAAAGAGCCTTAGAGCTTCTTTCCACTTGTCCCAAATACTTGAGCCCACACCCAGGGCTAATTCTGGGAAGGTGCTCTTAACTGCAGGTTTATTTTTACACTGGAGAACTTCTTCCAAAGCCTGACAGAAGAATTGATCGCACAGTTTCATAAATAACTGTGTATCTGTGTGATTTTAGCAATTTTTGAAATTTGTCCTTTATTTTCACAACGAAGTGATGGCGGCACATAATTACAGTAATTATTGTTATGTTCCTTTGGTGGGCTACCAACGCCAGTGACAGGCTGTGGTTATTGATTGTGTGGCATGTTCTTGTGTATGAAGCTGTAAATGAGAAGCTCTCCCCACTTCGGAAGATTTTGTAGACGTACTGAACAGCGGGAGATGTGCATTTTTTGTTCTCTGTTTTCTTTCACACCGTTACAAATGTTGGAACAGGCCAGATGAACTGATCATGTTGCATCATGTGTAGTGCCTGAAGTCGATGGCTGTTGCAGACTATGAAGCAAACCCCAGACCTGCGTTTTTAGGATGACCAAGGAGGGGTACTCAGAGCCACGCCTGAGCTTGAAAACAGGTTTCACACTTCGCCAAATGTACCAGACCTCTGGGACAAACAGTTATGGGGCCAGAAAAAAGCTTGAGTGTGAAAAAGCCCTTAGTAAGCTGTCGGGCTGGCGGAACTGCTTTGATGCACCTTAGCTCTTAAATTCTTTGAAACTGTGCAGAAGGATCAGACAGTCTTCCAAAAGATTCCTTCAGTGGATGTTTTGATGGTGGTGGTGGAGAACCTGTCTAACATGAGCTGTGCTTTTGATGGCAGTTTCTAACCCTGTTCACTGATCTTTCCCTCAGATCTAAAGACAAACGTCACTTTAGTTCCTATTGAAATAGTAGCCAACCAGGCGAATTTTGAGACTTAAGCGGCATCCATTCATGCCCCAATAACAAAACCGACTTTCAGTCATTTTTTGCTCATACCATCATGATCCATTGAAATGGGCCTGCTCAGGATTTCCATTCATGTAGTGCAACTACACTACATGGACAAAAGTACTGGGACACTTCTTAATTGTGACCCAGTCTGCCGTAATGAGTCGGAAGTCGGCGTTCTATTTATTTAAATACGGGCTGATTAAGTTGAAAAACATCAAAAACATTGATTTTTCTTTTTTGGTCTTATATGAAAGAAAATGTCTTCAAAATGAATCCCCCAAAGTTTCATCATAGAAATATTTGTTAAAATATAGTTTAATGGCTATTTAAGTTGAGTTGCAGCTCTCAAATCCTACAAAAATATGAATTATTTGTTAAGTATTTAATAAATATTTTAAAATAACTGAAGCTTCAGTCTGATGTAATGTATTTTTCTAAGTATCTAAATGCCTGTAGTAAAATGTTGTTGCTGAATACTGGGTGCATCTCTTTGGATGCTATGGATTGTTAAAGATATCAACAAAAAACGGACAAAAAACTTTAAATGCGATTTTTTTCAGTTGGAAAATGGTGCTGTGCTACCATAATTCAAACGATTGTAACTTGACAACCGTTTAAGATGCAGCTTTGACCAAGGTATCATTTTAAAGCTTATCTTTTCAGTGATACCAAAACCACAATTTTGAATTTTGGGTCACTGTGACTCATTTAGCCAAATCAGGTCACAATTATGGAATCCAGGTGGAACCTTATTTCCAGTGAAGGGTAATCTTAAAGCTTCAGCATCACAAACAGCATGCTTCTAACTTTGTGGACACCGTCCTGACCTCAACCCCAACCTATATCTTTGGAGTGAGCTGGAACAGAGATTGCGAGCCAGGCCGTCTCGTACAACATCAGTGTCTGATGCTCTACAGCAGTGTTTTTCACTAGTGTACCGTGAGATAATTGAATTTCACTTAATTGGTCTAAAAATGTAATAACATTCCATGGTCAAGTCAAGTGACTGCTTTAAGAGGAATGTATGCCTATTTTCTTCCCTTAGCTGCCACTTACTGACAAGAGACAAGAGACTAGAGACGTGACGCAGCTGTAGTGATGGATGAGACAGTTAGCCGCCACAGTGATGGAGAAGTTTTTGAAAAGGAATAACCGAATTCCAAACAGGGCCTGGGACAAAATTCAACCCCGATGAAGGCTCTAGTGTGGAGGTAGTCAAAAGAAACCAAAGACGCAAACTTGAGGCAGTACAACGAAAGTTACTGTCATTCGGATTTACTTTCACTGGAGATGCGACGACGCCGACTCTGCTGTGCTTGGTTTGTGGCGAAAAGCTATCCAAGCATGCCGTGGTCCCAAGTAAGGTTAAACGCTATCTCCAAACGAAACACCCAGCGCTTGATAACAAACAGGTGGGCTATTTTGTTTGCCTGAGTGAAAACACTGAGAAACAGGCCACTTTTATGAGACAAATCACAAAGGTGAATGAGCGAGGCCTCAGAGCTAGCTACCACATTTCTGAACTTGTTTCTAAATCAAAAAGGTCACACACTGCGACAGAGTCATTAATACTACCTGCCTGCAAGGCCCACATTTCACACTGAGTGAGTAGAAATAAATTAAGAGACTATACTGTCATTATTAGGCTCAAAAGTGGCATTTCAGAATATTTTTGGTTAATGGTGTGCCATGAGATATTTTCTGTCTTAAAAATGTGCCATGGCTCAAAAAAGGTTGAAAAACATTGCTCTACAGAATGAATGGGCACACATTTCCCCAGAAAACACTAAACAATCTTTTAGGAAGTCTTCCAAGAAGAAGGGAAGCTGTTATAGCTGCAAAGGGAAAACCAAATCCATGTTAAAATCTATGTGTTAGAATCAACTTTAGAATCAGACAACTTTACTGATCCTAGAGAAAATGATCTGAATGCAATGTGATTATAATCCCAGTTGAAAGTGGCCATTTTTTGTCATA
>JBBPDE010207877.1:0-14888 GCA_037974605.1 Nannopetersius ansorgii
ATGAGCGGCCATGTCCGACGTGCTGCCAGTCTCATACGGCTTCCTCGTGCCACACTGCCGACAAACTGTGGTGGTTTCATCCACCACCCTTTTCCCATCAATATATTTAACGGAGAAGCGAAAATCCGCTCCTCCACTCCTCCACCGCTGGCCATGACTATCGCTTGACAGACTCACTACGCGCACCATTTAGCTGAGCTTTTATTTTTCTTTCGGATCTTCAGATCACATGCGTGCCGAACCGTGGAGAGGGATCGGTTCGGATCTCGGATCAACAGTGATCCGTTGCACCACTATCTGCCACTAAGACAAAGAGGGCAGAACATTGTTAAAAATGTAAGCAAGATGAACACAACCCACCTGCCAGCAGCCAGGGCCTTCTGAGAAGACATTACAATAGTTGGTGGAACAGCCTCCCGTCTTCCATCTCTAGTGTGGTAGTAGTTGTTGGCAAATTTATGGCTGGGTCCAACTGCAAGTTTGGGAGGCGGCTGAGTTCTGAAACCAAAACAAAGTGAAAAGTGTAAAAATGAGTGCTTACAGATTAAAGAGCAAACTGTTTCCCAGAAGCGCATTCAAAGCACATTACACTTTCATGTATAAAATCCAATGCACATTTCCACAGACCTTTCGTCAAGCAATAAGCGATCAAAACTGCTTGTGAAAGGGATATTTTTGGATAGCAAAAGAACTGAATGATCGCTGCCGGTTAGTTTCTAATAATATCACACCCTTCACAACCTGTGTATAAACAAACAGTATGTTATAGTGTGTCCCAAATGGGCTCCCTGGCAGAAGATAGCCTAAAGATAAATGTAAAGTAAAATCTAACTGCAGTTTGTGTACAGTGACAATAAAGGCATCTTTATCTTTAAATAGACTATGCAGAGTCTATTTAAAGGTATTTAAAGATAAAGATGCCATTCTTTTAATCTATGTTAAACTAATATTTACAGGACTGCTATTGCAATTATAAGGTGCACAGTAGGGCTGCACGATATTAGGAAAACATGCGATAATGTTCAGTGTTGCGATGGCAATATTACATGCGATAAGTGAGTAAAAACTTTGTCTTTATAGTGTTAATGTTTTTCTGCTTTGGATTTGCTGGTATCATAGACGCCAGACACTGACTAGTCTATGCAGAAAAGAAATATGAAATGCAATATTTCCATCAAACATGTTTTTTTTTTTAAAGAATGTACTTAAACAGAGCATTTAATGCCTCCCATAAAACATTTGAACCACTGAACGTTCTGAAAATCTGAAAATATTTTTTTAAGAATTCCAAATC
The DNA here is from genome assembly GCA_037974605.1 of Nannopetersius ansorgii. NCBI lineage: Eukaryota > Metazoa > Chordata > Actinopteri > Characiformes > Alestidae > Nannopetersius > Nannopetersius ansorgii. The sequence continues at coordinate 1,295 of JBBPDE010207877.1, forward strand.
TTAATTTAAATTATAAACATAATTTAAAATATAGTAAGTTCTTAGCCAGAAAAAAATAGCAAAAGGAACAATCTATAACAGCAGCACATAAGATGAAGAAACTGCCCAGTGATGTTTTTGCCCTCTTCTCTGTGGCTCTGGGTGAAGAGTTTTGGAAAAACACCATTTACTGCAGTTCAGTCAGTCTTTGGCGATATGGATATTGTGCATGTTGATATCGCGATGACGGTAAATTTGAGATATATTGTGCAGCCCTAATGCACAGCCTTGGAACTGTGAATAGCTGAATATGTACTATGTATTCATCTACTGTTTTATGCATTATTATGTTGTAGCTATACAAATACATACCTCTTTGCAATTTCATCATAACGTAACTGAAGCTTTGGTTGGAGGTCACGCTGTGTGGAAAAAAATCATAACAGTCATTTAACCATAATAAAAAAGATATCTTCTATGCTTCCAACTGAATATTGTGATCAAGCTGTGAAATGTAATAAATCTAGCATTAGACTTTATCAGATATTGGCAGAATAATATTGTAGTAAAACACACAAAACATAAACTGTATGCCTCCACACACACATCACCAACACATCCCTCCCCTGAACTTCCCTCTCCTAAACCGAACACAATGCATACACACCGCATCTCTTCTGCCTTAAACAAACAACTTTAATTATCCCTGTGAATATTACTCAACTCCTGGTACAAATCATGGTTATATCTTGCCATGATTACTGCAATAACCCTTAGTGGGTCTCTCAGCTTGGAAGACCATACCCTCACAGCTGGGTCAGGATGCAGCAGCTTGGACAGTCTTTAACCAACCCAAAAAGACCACGTGACCCCGCTTCTGATTGGCCTACACTGGCCACCCATGGCTGCCCGAATTAAATTCAAGTTGCTAACTCCTGCCTACAGAGTGACATCTGTAACCCTATTAATCAGCCTTATGTGCCTATGCGCTCCCTCAGCTCCACCAAGGAGCATTGCCTGGCTCTGCCACCCCTACACACAAGGCAAACCCAGTGCATACTGGTCTCATTCATACTGGTGGAATGAACAGAGCAGCAGAATAATGCTCTAGCTTCAAAAACCTGCTGAAGACTAATCTCTTCAGAGAGCACCTCCTTTCCTTGTGATCTACCGCTCTTCTTGCACTTCTCTTAGATAAAGATTTTACCACTTAGAACTCTCCTCTGGTTCTGAAACTTCGGATAAAAGAGTCTACCAAATGAATGTAATGTTATTTACATTTGTTCTGTAGTTTTGCACATGAAACTCTCTATTCTGCATCTTTGCAAATTGACTTCTCTGCAGCTAGAATACAGTACCTGTCATAATAGTGTATTCATCCAGACTAGTACTGTAGCTACTATCTATAGCACTAAATGTTGTCTTGCCCTGTGGTTCTGTTGCTCTTGTGATCTCGTGGTGTTCTGTTTGTGTTCCTGGAGGAACGTTGTTTGGGTTCACTGTGTACTGTGTGTATACTGTCGAAATGACAATAAAACCTACTTGAATATTTCACTTGAAAACAAACATTTGTAGCAATAGAAGCTAACAGCCTGGAGAAGGAGGAGACAAACCCCCACAGCTCAGAAAGTTCTTATCTAAAAGCTCTCGCCAGCAGCGACGCTCGTTACAAACTCTCCTCACGACAATATATAACAGGTTAGACCTCCTACCCCTGCCAGAAAGTTCCTCAGCCTCTGAATAATCTTGGTTGCAGTCGCCATAGCTCGAGTCAAGGTGAAACAACTGCTGTCACCTCGGGCTGACTCTGAATCAGCTGTGCTTTTAGGCTCATACACAGTATACCACGGATATTTCTTTACAGCTGAACTGAGATCAGCTAGAGAGGAGCTGGAGACGGAACTTGAGGACTTCTTTTGCAGTCCACTTCTGCTAGTTACTGAGTGAATGGTAGAAGCGTCGCCCCCTCGCGGTTCATGTGCTTCAGAGCTGGGCTAATACCTTGTTTGGACAAAAGTAATGGGACACACATCAGAGTTTGGGTTAGCTTCCTTACTTCTAGTGAAGAGCAATCGTAATGCTTCAGCATACAAAGACATTCTAGACAACATCATGCTTCCAGCTTTGTAGACACAGGCCCTTTTCTATTCCACCATGACTTTGTACGAGTGTACAAAGCAAGGTCCATAAAGACATGGCTGGATAAGTTTGGTGTGGAAGAACTTGACTGGCCAACACAGAGCCCTGACCACAGGAAACATTTAGAATATAATACTCAGTGGTATGTTTACTTTATGGACTTGTGATCTCAGCCACTCAGGGAAGGACAGTGTTTATGATGCATAGATTTCAAAGAATTACACATGATAAAAAAAAGTATATCGCAGTTTGTATTTAATGGCATTAATAAAGACAGTTTCATATTTTGTTTGAAATATAGTGTCTTGTATTTTAGAAACTCATGAATGCTATAAAATACTTTCTGTGGGACATCTACACATTCCTCCGAATACCCAGGCTTGTTGTGAACAGCATTTTTCTTTGTTTTTATTATTTTCTAAATTGTAGATTAATAATGAAAATAAATATTATGAAGGCGCACATGGAATTATGCAGTAAACAAAAAAGCAAGTTAAACAAACCAGACTCTGTTCTGTAATAAGGGAATGATGGACTGTTGTTTCTTTACTGAGTTCAGTGGTTCTGGCCATAATGTGCAGTAGAACCGTAGTGGAACAGGACACTAACTGTGGACTGACTCGACCCTCACAGCTGATGATCCCACACACAGTAAGAAGGAGAGGAACTCCACTAATGAACTCTTGAGGAAGGAACTCCTGTTAATTAAACCCCATTCCAGGTCGATTTCTCATGAATCTGAGTGAAAAAATGACAAGAGTGTACAAAACTGCCATCAGAGCAACAGGTGATGTTTTCAATATTAATCTACAATGTAGCCCATAATAAACACAAAGGGAATCGTTGAATGAGAAGGTGTGTCAAAACTTTTGACTGGTGGTGTAGGTTAGTAGCCTCCCATCAGTTTTTGGCCTAAATCGCCATGGAAGGTTTTATTTCATTGTTTACTTAGAAATATTTTCTTGTCATTTTTAAAAACGGATTTGATTTTATTCTAAGTGGGTTTAAATCACATTTAGCAGACGCTTTTATCCAAAGCGACTTCTATTCCCTACCTACAGGGGGCAGTCTCTCCCTGGAGCAACTTGGGGTTAAGAGTCTTGCTCAGGGACCCAGTGGTGGTGTGCTGGAAGTAGGATTCGAACCTGTGACCTCTTGGTCCGGAGGTAAGTATCCTACCCACTGAGCTACCGATACTATAATATCTACCTTCTGCAATATTGTGCAATTATCATTGCGTGCAATATCTTCTTATGTGCAATAGTCTACCATGTACAGTATGACGTGTGAGTGTTAAATTATTTCATTATGTGTAATGTATTATTATTGCAATAGATTTACCATGTGAAATATCACTACCTATGTCAGAATCACTTACATGCTACTGACCTCTATTGTGTATAATAACAGACTCCTAATTACCATTTATGTTATTAATTCACTCAACTGTTATTTATCTGTAGTATCTATAGTATATATTCAGCATTTGTGTATATAGTATCGTGTATTTCATACTGAGGTTTTTCTGCAGACCTTCTTACTTAATTTATTTTTTATTTTTATATTGTTCTTGTCTCTGTGTCTCTGTGCGGTCACACATAAGCATAATAAAGTTTTGTGGTTCTGATTCGGATTTATATTTTAAAATACGGTTTGATGTACATGTGCCTATATTTGCACACAATACCATCTAATTTTAGGCTGGACTACCTGTGGCTTTTATGGTTGACATTATGAATAAGATGGATGACAGAGCTGTCTGGGAGAGTATGTGGTTAAGAAACAGGAGCTCAGGAAGTTAGGAGTAGGATACGAGGAGCTAAAAATGTAATTACTTAAATTTAGGAGGCCTAGTCACCACACTCCCCCAATCCTATAATTCGTATTATTTTGTAGATTATATTTTTGGTCTCTGGAAGAAAAGAACATGTAGGCAATGAGTAACTATGCTAGGCTAAAGTAGGCTAAAGTCATTCTTAATAGTCGGTAGCGGTCAGTAGCACAATCCCGGTATGACTAATATAAGGATTTTGAAGACAGTGGTCTGAAATATTTGGACAAGCTTGGCCTCACTGCCAGGTCAACTGAGCAATTACACTAGCAGTTCTGTCTCACTGCACTGTACACTGTACACATTCAGATTGGGACTCGAGTCTGAGACTCGGACTCGAATCGCACTTAAGTCGCACAAACAAAGACTTGCGACTTGACGGTGCTGTGCCTCGTGAGTCAAAACTCGTAAACAATGTTCATTTCGTGGAATTATTTATTTATATCTCGCACTCTTTCCAGCGACCTGAAAACCGCTCACCTTTACCGTCCCATTACTTTTGTCCGAGGTGCCCTAGTATGTACATATATAAACAGACAAACATGTTCACTGGTTTAGAAAAGGCAATGTGGACTTTTTTTGCTTTCCAAATAAAAAAAACACATAATACTAGTCCTTGCCCATGCCTATTCTAAATTAGGGAAATTTACATTAATTCTTTGGTCACTTTCAGGCTGTTGGTCAGGATATTTATCAGCCACTCCATCACTGTCCAATTCCTTCTTTGTGTGGACTGGGCAGAAAATGTCTTTTTTTTTTTTTTTTTTTTACAATGAGCTCTTTCTGAAAGTGGAAGGGTACTTCCAGTGAAGGTTAATCTTAATGCTCCAGCATACCAAGACATTTGGAACAACACCATACCTCCAACTTTATTTGGGGAAAGGCCCTTTTCCATTCCATCATGACTGTGCTGGCACAGAGCCCTGATCTCAACCCCATCCAGCACCTTCTTAAAGAACCATGCCTTCTCATTCAATATCAGTGCCTGACCTCACAAATTCTGTACAGCAGGGGTCACTAACCTTTTTAAAACTCAGAGCTGCTTCACAGGTACTGAGCCATATGAAGGGCTACTACTTTGATACACTAGAACAGAGTTGACCTAAACTGATCTAAACTTCATGTATAATAAACATGTTTTAAATACTTAAAAAAAAAATAATGTCATTTTCAAATCAATATAAATGCAACTGTGATTAAAGTCCCTGTTGATGTAAGGGATAGGGGTCCCAATACTTTTGTCCATATAGGGTATCTCCTTTATATTTCTTAAATATCAATATGAAACAGAATTCGGAGTCAATAAAATGTGTTAAATAATTGAACAGTAATGTAGTGCTGAAAGATCCCTTTTAACACTGCCTTCCAACCCCCCCTTCCATCACTTTGTCCATGTTCTTGTTCGCCACGTGGTTCTCGTGTCTAGCCCCGCCTCCGTAGACCAAGCTCCGCTTGCTATTGGTCAGAAATCGTGCGTCCCGGTTGGACCAGCCTACTGTTAATCTTTCGACCGTAATCAACAGCAACTCTTTTTGCGAGTTGCTGTGATTCCCATTCGGAAAATCGGCAACTGAGGATTTTTCCTGCATTTAGGAATACCAGAGGGTAAGATATGTGTTTTCTTTCACCTACTTTCTTGAACAGAACGAAGAACAGAGACAGGACATCTAGTTTGTCCTTAACTTGATGTCTGAGCTGCTCCAGAACTCTTAATAGCTACGAGACCGCCTTCGTTTTTCTAGATATTTTAATGGTTTTAAGCATTTAGAATTGGGTAGGAGTTTCGGAGCAATAAAAAAGCACCCCATGGTCTTATTCCATGTTTATTCCAGGCATAACATTCACTATTAAGGTGTTTGCAAAGTCGGGCTGCTCAAATATTGTCCCGCCACCTCCTCGTATGAGAGGAATGTTATCAAGTTGCTCAGTCAAAACTCCAAAAATACCCTGAAGGAATTTAACTCTAACTCTTTTTCGAGGAGGTGATGACTGCATCAAAATACACTTAACGTATCGTGGTTTTACCTGTCCAAAATGGTCAAAAGTCTTAGTAAGAAGTTGTAGTTTTGACCAAACAAAACGCGCTTTTAAATAAAGGAGTGGTTAAAGTTTATCAGTGTGTTTACATTCATAAGGAGGAATTGTTTCTTTGTCTCTAGCTGGCTTGAGGCACGCCCATGTATCTGTTCTTTTTCTTTCTTACTTACGTTTTCTTTTTTTCTCTGTTCTTTTTTTTGTTGAGAGGTCTCAACAGCTATGGAGAAGGCAGAGACGTTCTCACTCTGTCTCGTTAAAAACTGTGAGCATCTATATTGTACACTGTATGGACAAAAGTATTGGGACGCCTGAGCCAACAGGGATTTTAAGTTTAAGATTTTAAGGCTTTAACCTTTGGAGTGTTTCTGTGGGAATTTGTGCCCATTCATTCTGCAGAGTATGTATGAGGTCAGGCACTAATATTGGACGAGAAGGCCTCGCAATCTCAGTTCCAGTTCATCCCAAAGTGATTGGATGGGCTTGAGGTCAGGGCTCTACTCAGGCCAGTGACGTTCTTCCACGCCCAACAGATCCAACCATGTCTTTATAGACCTTGTTTTGTGCACTGGGACACAGTCATGCTGGAATAGAAAAGGCCTTTTCTCAAACTGTGTCCACGAAGTTGGAAGTGTGATGTCCAAAATGTCTTGGAGTGCATCCAAACCCTGAAAAAGATGTTTCCCAATACGTTTGTCCATACAGTGTAGGATCAACCGAGTCATTTGAACCTATTGAGAGCTATTGCATGGTGTGGATGTCATTTTCCAAAGGTGTGATGATAAGACCACCGATAAGATTCCAAACTGTCAATTTTTTTATATTGTGCCTCCTGTTCTGGAAAGTTCCAGCAAGAAAGCGTGGCTGTACTGTTATTACAAGTCTGCCTCAGGACAAAAAAGAGGACGAAATGATGTTAAGTTGTTGACTTGCACTCAGAAAATTGAACTTGCCTTCCAATCAGCAAACTTTCACATGCTTCACATCCCGTGATTCTATTTATGGACGCTTCCCCTGCTTGGGCCACTGGCTCTCTCTCTGACCCGCTCCTTAATTTCATTCACAGGATAGGGTGCTTTCCTGAGGACTTCCATTTTCAAGTATGCTCTTAAATGTAAATGTTTCTAACTCGTTATTGCCTTAGATTTATTGGTTTTAGAGGAAAGAACCTTTTACGTTATGGGTGAAGGTTCGACACCTACATATCAAACTTTAAAAAGGCCACTGTTTTCCCAAATGTCTTTCATAATTCAGTTGTTAAGATGTTGGGCCTTTCTGGTTGGTTTCGTCGTTCTGCAGAAGAATCAGGTGGAACCAGGTGTCAGAAGAGTTTAATGCCTCTGAAATGTTACCTTACAGAAAGCTGTAGATGAAATGGTTATGGATGTAGTGCCTGATGCCTGAGACCTTTGTTTTATGATAGGCCAATATCTATGAACTAACACATTCTGCCTAAAAACCCATTAATGAAAGAGAAGCACATGCAGCATGTTGTAAGACAAGAGAGTCACTAAATGAGTAAATAAGGGTTTTAAAGAAAATTCATGGAATATTTTAAATAGCAAATGTAACTTAATGATTTTTGACCTGGAACTGCACCTAAAAACAGTTTTTAGGGTTTTTTTTCTGCAGCATCACCTGCATGTATTTTGCTTTTCTTCGACTGGATATTTCTTAATATTTTTAAATGTCTTACTCACAGTATGGTTGCCATAGGGGTCTTGACGCCACCCTGAAGTTATCTAGAGTAATTTTAGATATTTTAAGCGGTTATGACTGTTCTCCCTCAACACTCTGCATTGCAGCTTTAAGATTCAGTGCATCTGCTTACTCTCACCACTTTCATCCCCTCATTGTCATACCTGCTTTGGTCATTTTATTAAGAGACTCCCACAGCAGGCTACATGCCTTGTATCTTTTACTGGAACCACTTTCCGGGTTTGTGCCAGATGCAGTTTCCAGAATGCTTTTGCGTAGCTTCTAGTTGTTTTTGCCTTGTCGTGCTGGAGCCCAGTGCAGAGTGAGGCAGGTTTATTGTTAAAGATGACTTCTGATGAGAATTATACTGTCCTGCACTAAACCCTTGATTCTTCCCATCAGTAAACCTACCTGAAGTGTCAGCGGTTGACAGCTTAATTGCGTTTGGGCTCATATCCTTGCCGCTTGCTTCCAGCCGAGGCCCACATGAGATGACAAACCAAAGCTAAAACTTTAAACAGTGACTGGATTTTTCCACTTTAACATCTATCTATTGTTTCAATCTCTTACTTTTTCTGTAGATAAACCGTAAAAGTTAGAGGAACAGCAAGTAATCTGTATGTTTAAGCTTGATACTGAAGCCTTGATCATGTATTTTAAGAAAGCTTATTTAAAATATTCATCTGAGGCCCTGTCCACACGTACACGGGAATTTCTGAAAACGGAGGTTTTTCTATGCGTTTTGGCCTTTCGTCGACACGTAAACGGCGTTTTGGGTCGGTGTGAAAACGGAGGTTTTTCTATGCGTTTTGGCCTTTCGTCGACACGTAAACGGCGTTTTGGGTCGGTGTGAAAACGTAGGTTTTTAAAAACTCTGGCCAAAGTGGCGATTTTTGAAAACTCAGTTTCTGCGTTTGTGTGTGGACGAGAAAAATGGAGATTTTGAAAAACTGACCGTGCACCACTCATATAATGTCATCATATGCGCCTTGGTTGTCATCTAAAATGCCGGACGTGTACAAAATACTGCGGCTCTCAACTGCGTTAGAAGTGTTTATACTCGTGCGCAGAGTTACTGTCCATTCAGTATGAAGGACAGAGACGTCAGAGTCCGCTTCGAATGCTATTACATTCAACACAGACACTGTCTCTGCCCTGCGCCCGCTGCCAACGTCAGTGCCGGTTTTGGTCGAGACCTGGGGTTATTCCATGAAACAGGATTAAGGGAAAGTCTGGCTTATTTCAAGGGAAGAGTAAGTCAGACTTTCCCTTAATCCTGTTTGATGGAACACCCCCCAGTCGGAACAGCGGTTGGTGGTTTACGTTTTGCGCCATTGTTTGTCTACCAGAAACAGGTAATGATGCTCCCACTCCAAGGCTTCTGATTGGTCACCAATGCTATACGGTTAAGGTTATATCGCCACCTGCTGCCTTGGCATGCTCTTGACAGCGTTTTTTAAACACAAAATTAAAAATTAAAAGAATATCTTAAAAAAAAACCTACTCACCAGCAGTACTTCACCAATACATCTGTTCATAGTTTGATGAATGAATATAAAGAAGTGATTATTCTGTGTAAAACTACTAATGTACGTAATCTGTAGCTTATTTTTATGTACGTTTCATTTTTTAAATGGGCTGAAGTGTTTTGGGGCCAGTGTGAGAAGTCTGGGTCTGGGGTACTGTAAATGTAATTAGTGGAAGCTTGAATGGCTCCTTTTAATTCAATTAGAGTCCCTGTTTACATGTAGCACTATGTTGGCAGGAGTTTGTAGACAGGCAAACTTTCCTGGGCAATACAGAATAACTACATTTGAGAGGGCAGATTCTAAAGGATCATTTGAATACATTTGTGAAAATAGATGCTATGCGAGAGGAAGCTTTACTGGGTTATGCACTGGGTTTTTCAGGGCACATTATGTGGTCTCCTTTGAGTTACATCCTTTACATCCACTTACAGCCTTGTATGTACCTAGTTTGAGTTGGTCTGATATTGATCACACTACAGCTGGATATTCTGCGTGCCGAAGGACCATAGAAGGTTAAGCCTGAAGTCTTGTTTATGACCTGAGGCCTGCTTTGTCAGATACTGTGACCGCAATGATGAATCATAACGGCCGGTCTTTTGTCCTGAAACTTGACGAGTGTGTGCACTTCTGTGGATACTTTATGATTTGAGAGTGTGGTTCCGTGCAGTTTAATGTTGTCTCGGCTCTTTTCAAATTGGGCCGTTTCAGAGGCACAAAACTAATCGGTATTTGACTTTGTAATACTTGCATCATGTTTTGCCCCAAAGAGTGTGTTGTGTATATTTTTCCAAGCAGCAAAAACCTCTAATTACTGCAAATGACCACTTTTTTTTTCTCTCCAGAGAACCAGAATAGGCCCTGCTGCATTTGTTTGCTATAAATTAGAGAGGAGAGATTAGAAGAATGTTACCTCTCCAGTTTATAGCCCTTCTGTTGGATATAAAGGCAGGCTCCAGTCAACATCAGTGTACGTTTTCATTGTTTGTGCAAGTTCAAGTGTAAAAAAAAAAAAAAAGTTCAATGCACTTATTGTCATGGACTGTCAGGTTTTTGCTATGATTAAATTGTTGCCTTGTGCAGTACATGCCATTTGAATGTGTATCTGGGAATGAAATATGCCATGTTAAATATATCTGTATCATCCAACCGGCATGAATTCCCAAAGAGCACTCTAATTGAATCTCCACTGCCTCGAGAATCCATTTAGCCTCTAATAATCTACTGTTTCTCACAGGAAAGCACAATTCTGCTGCTTTTAGCACCAGATGCTTAATGCTAATGAGATCACACTTTGTTGACTCACTCTGGCTTGAAGTTTAACATCATTTTTGACATCATTTTGGGGAAGCTAGCTATAGTCTCTGGTGGGAATGTGAACAGCTGGTTGGTATGGAACATATCAAGGGGGTGGGGATGATCACGGAATTCCCCTCACTTTTGCTCAGTGGAGCAGCAGAGTACATGTTAGCTAATGCTAACTCAAACTACGTGCTTGAACTGAAACTTCAGGGGTCTGGGTTTGTTTTTGACCTTCTATTGCAGGGACCTGTTTTGACAGTAACTTATAAAATAATGTAGATAGATAATGCTGTTCTGTCTGTATTGTGTATCTACATTAGATGGCATGCTTATAACCAGATAGCCTGAAAGTGACTGTTAGGATTTGCTTCTCCAGAGGGTCTTTGTTTTGGCAGGGCTCAGAGGAGCTCTTGGTGTGTAATGTGCTGTTTATGTGTGGTTTTTAACTTTGTGTGTTTGAGAGTCTTTGATGCCTGCACTTCTGTTCCACACACACAGGTTACTTTCTTTTAAACAAAATTAGCTCCAGACACGCTGTCTGAATCATGGGGAAGTGTTATTGTACGGTATAATTATAACGTGTTTGGTGCAGCTACATTTTAGATGATTTTGCCAGTATTAAAAACATATTCAGCAGTGTTTGAGGCCTGCTTTATAAAATGGATGGGAGGCAATAAAGCCTTTGTCTTGCTTTGAGGGCTTTGACAATCTATGGCCATATCACAGCCATGATATTTTTATTGATAACACGCTCCCTTTGGTGTTTTGCTGCTTCACTGTCCGATTTTAACTACTACATTTTCTGTAGCAGTTATTTACATGTTGCTTGACTGTTTTTTCCTGTCTGACTTGCTGAACCATATTAAAGTTGAGTTCCTTTTGTCTTTTATCTTTAAGCGATCACTGAGGATCATCATGAAACATGATTATTTTAAAGGAATTCTGGATCCAGCCTCTATTCAAGCTCTCTACTCTTTCCAGCTCTTTTTCTTCATGGAGGGGTTGGAACTGGAGAGCAGAACAAGGACACTTTAGAAAATTTGCCATGGAAGTGGTATAATGGTCCATTATTTGGAGTTCAGAGTGCCTTTGTGTTACGTCAAGAAATCGAGGGGCTTTTTTTTGTTATTTGAGTCTTTTGGAATTAAAGTTAAAGGCTTCCTACTCTTGGTAGGATTTAGAAATGCAGAACTTACCCTCAAATATTGCTCGCTTAGTTGGTCATGTGGACATCCTGACCTTATCATAGGCATTGCTGGCTGGCGCCTCTTTCTGATTTGTTTTGCCTGCAACAAATGTCTGCACTCATACAATTGCCAATTCATTTGGTTAAGTCACTGTATGCTCTTAGAAGCGGTTCCAGAAAGGGGTTTTAGTTCCTGTATGAATTTCATGAACCATAATACTTGAAGAGCCTTATATTATGTTCTGTTTCTTGATTTAACGTTGAACTCTTGATTAAATTGTTGAATTAATAACAAATTAATATTGTAATATTTAATATTTATCTGTTAATATTTAATAAAACCAGAAAAGGACTGCAGTTTAATTGTTTTCGTGCATAAGTGTTAGAAGTGTCTTTGTTCTTTAGTTTGAGATGTTCTGCAATATTTAACATTGTGTACCATGTAATGAAATGAAATGGCGAATGAAGTGGAAATGTGATTATATGTCGCTTAATGTTCAAAGAGGTGAACATGGCGTTCCTGTGTAATCAGCTGATGCCAGAATGCAAGACCATGCGACTGTGATTTGTATTCTTCATTTCCTTGTTTATGTCCCCCTCCTCTGCTTTTAAGGAAGCAGCTTGTGCTCCACTGATCAGTTGTCTGGCACTAGCGGGCCTGGAAGACAATGGGAGGCGTCCCTTGGGGCTTGGGGGTGTTATCAAACTTGCTTCCTTTCAGGAAACTGCAGATGTGTTGCTGTTCTAGGTGAATAAAAGACTATATATTATTAAACACTATTAATCCAGCTCCTCTGTATTTCTACAGTGTGTATGTGCATAAATTTGTAAAGACTCTTCCCTTGTCAGTCATTCTAAAGGTTCATTAAGCCTTAAAGTTTGCCGCATGCCCCAACCCATACTGACACTGTCTAAACCAGCTACTTCCCTTTAGGGGAAAAGGGAGGGAAGACCATGAGGTCACTTTTTGAAAACATGATTCATTTTGTTAATAGTCAAAGGTTATTGGCGTATTTGTAGTAGAATGAAGCCTTTGAAAACTCCCAGCCTTCAAAATGGTGGATATTCCTCTGACAATTCAATCAACTGTGTGGAAGCAGTGATACACCTATATCTCCTAAGTATATGATTACTTTATACAGACAGGTTTTTAACACTGTTCTGCAGGCTTCCTTGTGGCCATTTGGCTGACAGGGTTTTAAATATTTTATTAATATAATTAACCAAAATAATTAAATGCAAATTGTCTAGAAAATCAAATTATGAAAATTTAAAGCTGAACTGAGGGACCTCCAAAGTAGGCCACAACAGCATTTTACTATCATTGGTATGAGCCTGTGGTTACTCCTGTTGGTATAGAAGCCCTCTTTGTCTTCGAAAACCTTCTGAAGACTCGCCTGTTCAGAGATGCACCATCAATCTTCTTGCACTACTCTTACATATGATTTTAGCACTTAATACTATCCTCTGCCTCTCACAGCGTCCTAAACAGTTGTAACCTTTGAATAAAAGCGATGGGTATACTGAAATGATTTAGCCCTGCTATTGACTGTCAGTCATATTGGTATTGTCAGTATTGGCCTGCTACTGGCCTTGTTAGTCCTGTTAATATCATCAGTATAGGCCTGCTATTGGGTATGTTAGTTCTGTTGGTATCCTCAGTATAGGCCTGCTATTGGGTATGTTAGTTCTGTTGGTATCGTCAGTATTGGCCTGCTATTGGGTTTGTTAGTTCTGTTGGTATCGTCAGTATAGGCCTGCTATTGGGTATGTTAGTTCTGTTGGTCTTGTCAGTATAGTCCTGCTATTGGGTATGTTAGTTCTGTTGGTATCGTCAGTATAGGCCTGCTATTGGGTATGTTAGTTCTGTTGGTCTTGTCAGTATAGTCCTGCTATTGG
>JBBPDE010207885.1:0-11977 GCA_037974605.1 Nannopetersius ansorgii
TCTCTCTCTCTCTCTCTCTCTCTCTCTCTCTCTCTCTCTCTCTCTCTCTCTCTCTCTCTCTCTCTCTCTCACCTCAGTTCATGTTTTTTACTGTATTTATTATTTTCCTTTCGTTCTCAATCTGTTTGTTTCTTGCTTCTCTCACATATTTCCTATCACTCTCTCCTTTCTGTCTTTTCTCTCCCATGTCTCCCTCATTCTTGCATCTCTCCATCACCCTATCATTCTTAGCTGTCCCATTTCTCTGTCACTCTATCATTCACTTCTTTCCCCATCTCCCTTTTCCCAACAGTACATTGTAAACTATCCCTGCATTCCTGAACAGTGAATCTGCTCCAAAAAAGTGTTGACAGCAAAAATAAATCGAATATATATACATCAGTTGCTGTAGTAGTAGTAGTAGTAGTGGTGGTAGTAGTATTTTTACTTTTTATTAAATAAAAAAATATTTATCCTGCATGGATAGCCCCTGTTTGGATACCACATTATTACATGTAGCAGGCTTCATGGTCTTATTTTCCATGCTTTAACATCTATTTATGTTTTATTGCCAGTAAAGGGGAGTAATGTTATTAAAAAAGGAACTGATTGAATTTGCCACAAGTTTTCCAGTATTCAAACAGCAGCTCTGCTCTTTATTCCTGTCTTTGGGTTCAGAGAAAAACAGCTCAGACAGAAAGATATTCCTGTCTAGTTCTGTCTCTGTATATTTACAGACACACTGTAAGCTGCATGCCTCCTCTTCATGAAGGCAAAGCAACTGGAGAACAGAGCACTTATAATACAAGTAAAATAATAATGGCCCTGTTCTAGCAGGGCCATCTGAGGGATGTGTGAGTTTTCTTTGGCTTTAAATGAAGTCATCACTTCCAGCTATAGAGGGTCAGAATCCCAATTATGGCTGTATCTGAGCTGGTGACACTAATCCGATTTGATGCCCGCTGTATGCTTTTCTCTCTAGTTGGACATGAATCACGTACAGTGAAGCTGCGTTTCAGTCAAACATGGCAAAAAGCACTGGGTTTCAAACACTGTGTACTCAAACAATGTTTTTATGTGTGTATTTAGTGAAGGGAAAACATGTTTTGCCGAACAGTTCATTTGATTCATTTCTTTTAATTTAATTTTCATTCCCTTTTTGAAACCCAGACTTCAGTGCACACACACTGACACACTGATTGTTTATTCGCTAGAAGAAGGGATGGAAATGAAAGTTACTCGCTCATCAAGAAGTAGAATGTTATCTGCAGTAAATTAAATCATAGTTTAATAGAGGTCCCATATTAAGATCCCTGAGATCATTAACAAAATCTATTAACTCTCTCCCCCCCATCAGAACAGAGACCATACATGCACTCCTCCCAGCACTGTAAGGCATGGTTTAGGATATTGAGTCCTACTTTGTGTTTTTGAAATTCATTTCCAAGGTGGGAAATCAAATCACTTCAGTTAATTCTGCCGAGCAATTAGATCTAATTGGAGTATAACTGATAAGTTTTCTTTAAGTGAGAGAAAGTGGCTGGAACTTTCATAGCTTAAAGGAGGGCATATCCTACATATTTCTGTACTATATTACATTCCCAGAGGTGCTCTTATGACATTTATGGGGGTTTATATATCAAACTATTTATTTTTGCATGATCAGTCTATTTTTATTCCTTTGAATTAAACATGCTGTATTGGTTACAGTGCAATTCAAAGGTATACAACAATAAGAAACAACAATAAAAGCACTGACAGGTGAAGTGAATAACATTGATGATCTTGGTACGATGGCACCTTAAGATTCAAGATTTCAGATCCTTTATTCGTATCTTGAATCCTGAGGTGCCTTCTTAGCAAGATCATCAATGTTTTTCACTTCACCTGTTTTTATTGTTGTTTTTTATTGCTATATACTTCTCACTGTGTTGAGATAAAAGGCAGCAGGTGAACAGTCAGTTCTTGAAGTGAATGTGTTGGAAGCAGGAAAAATGGGCGTTAGGACCTGAGCGGCAAAAGAGACCTAAGTAAGGGAAATCAGTGACAGGGTCATGGGCACCCAAGGCACAGTGACAAGTAAGGGGAGTGACAACTAGTCTGTCTAGTCTGATCCTACAGATATGGCCCAACTTGCTGCAGACGTTCATGCTGGCTATGATAGAAAGGTGAGCACTTGAGCAGATCTGGACGAATGGAGTTATGAAAGAAGGAGGCTTAGTCTGATGAACCATATTTTCTTTTACATCATGTGGATGGCTGGGGGGGATATAAGTTGCTTACCTGTGGAAGAGATGACGCCAGGATGCACTATAGGGGAAAGGTAACTTAGTGAAGGCAATGTGATGCTCTGAGCAATGATCTGCTGGAAAATCTTGGCCTCTGGCATTCATATGGATGTTCCTTTGACATGCTTTGGAAAAAGCGTCTGCTGAATGCCGAAAATGTAATTAGAGTGTATAAAGTAAAGGAGGTTAAAGATTAGGTGGTTTCTATATGATGATAATTCAGTTTTACATTCATTAGTGATGTATTTCAGATATTCTTCAGGCGTATGCTAAACACTGGTCCACTTTTTGGGTTCACCTATTGATGAGGAAATTCTTGACAGAACAGAAACTGAATAAAGTTTGTTTGATTCATGATTCAATACAAGTAGACATCCAGCATATGTTCGGCGGTCTTCACCGGCACCTCAGCTGAAAAAGAAATTAAGTCAGAAGTGCCTCTTCCTCTGGCTCACTAACTGTTATCCACTCACTTGTGAAGTCCTTCAAATCTGCATGTTTAATCTGCTATTGTCCTCCACCTCCAGCTTCCACGTCTTTCTGATACAGCTCTTTCCATCTCTTTCATCCATGGCCCTGAAATATCTCCGTCCTCCACTCCCGCATGTTAACACTTTTCGCCTTTAGGATAAAGAGAGGAGGAGACACGAGGTGATATTACGTCCCTCTACAATTACCAAGTTAAGCGAATATTAAAACGTCTGGCTGCATCGGCCAGGGCCATCCTGATTGCTGTTTTAACCTTTGACTGCGGAACAAAGCAGGCGGCTCTTGGAGCACATATGAGAGAGAGGGAATCTAATTCTGGAATGATCCTCCATAATGAGGTGGGTGGGGGAGGCTAATGCATGCATGAGTGATATTGCACCACGACTGAAAGAGTTAGGGCCGAGGGGTCTTCCCGAACAGAATAATCACAGGCAGCGTGGCGTAGACGACAGGGCGTACGCACCTTACTGCCACGCCTCAGGATAGTGCTCCTAAATCAAACACCAGGAGTTTTCATCACATTAAAATGACCCTCAGGTGCTCCGCTGTAGCTGCTTGACTGAAGAAGATGAAAATTGCCACAGAGTTCTAAACTTACACTCAGCATTTGAGAACTATCCTCGTCTGGCCAGAGAGAAAATAGAGACACTCTGCTGTTCTCCTCCAAGAAAGGTTTCAGAGAGCAAGAATTTTACTGTTTCCCATGTACCACCATGCGGGCACCAGGGTACCACCAAGGACCACATAAGTAGCCCACGGACCAGTTCTAAACATAGCACAACTCGCCAGTGAACAGCATTAATCATTTAATTTTAAATATTGTAGAAATATGAAAAAGAGGGAACATGTCAAAATGGCTATCTTATGTCTTCAAGCAGTAATTTTATATCTTAAAGTGGCATCCTTATATAACATCATTCAGTCAGAATGGAATTTCCTGCTTGGAACTGCACTTCGTCCTACATGTTTCCAGTTGATTGTACAGACCATTTTCTCTGTAAACCATTATCTGTAACACCATCACAATCTGTTTAGTTTCACTCTATTATTTGTAGTCTATGCCACTGTGTCGAGTTTCTTCAAGTACTTCTAACAATGGTGACAAATCAAGCCAACACTCTACGTCATTTTTGCTGTGTGGCAGGCCAGGCACTGGCATTAGAGAATAAAGTGACCTTTAGAAGTTGTTTTTGTTATGTAACAATGCTAAGTGGTATGTGTCAAAGTAACATCCATTTCCCTTCGATCAAAACGACTCCACCAGCTTTCTTCTCAAAGTGAATCCTGGCCTCTTCACCAGGTAAGAGATGCGCACTAGGGCTGTAACGGTACATGTATTCTTACCAAACCGTCACGGTACATGAGTCACGGTTCGGTACATGATGTCTTTCGGAGAATACAACAGAGAAGTCGTGAAGTAATAAGGAATCACAGAGGGACCAAAAAGCACAAGTAAATCATAAACTTGGGTCATGTTGTGGTGCAATAGTGCCACCTACTGGCGTAACACTTCTGCTGCCTTACATACATGAAAATATAAGCAAGAGTGTTTTCTGGTTAATACTCTGCTGTTTATGTAAAATAAACGAAAACAAACCAAGCCTCATTCTTTAGAACTTTTTGTTGCTTAACTTCACTGTATCATGAAACATACCGAACTGTACTGCCTGTTCAAAATAAACAGAAAAAAACAATCACTGGGGATTTGTTGCTTCTTCCTGTTGTACCGAACCCATATAAAACTGTGTCCCCAAAACCGAGGTGCGTACCAAACCGTAACATCTGTGTACCGTTACACCCCCAATGCGCACACACCCGTCTGTCCTCAAGATGTAAAAGAAAATGATGCTCACGTGCCCAATGTAGGCTCTTTTAGCAGTGGACAGGGTTTAGGATGGGCTATCAGCATATTCCGCTCTTATGTATCCCAGCAAGCTATGATGCATTGTGTGTTCTGACATCTTTCTGTCATAGTCAGTATTCACTTTTTTCAGTAATTTGTGCAATGCTGGCTTGGCTGTGGGATCTGACATACTCTTGAACAATCCACACATCCATAAGTCTTGGGAGCCCCTGACCCTGTCACTGATTCACTGGTTGTCCTTTCTTGGATAACTTTTGGTAACAACTTCAAACTGAGTACACCACACAAGATATGCCATTTTGGAGAAGCTGTAGCCAACACAATCTGGTCCTTGTCAGAGTTGTTCAGATCCTTATGCGAGTTTATTCATCCTGTATCAGACACACCAACTACAAGAACTGATTGCTCCTTTGCTGTCTAGTATATCTCATCCCTTGACAGGTGCCACTGTAACAAAATTATCATTGTTACTCACTTCACATATCAGCGCTTTTAGCATTGTGGCAAATAGATGTATGTTAAGAATATCATATGGTAGAATCTTTATGAGTGGCAGCCTTAGGTCTTTTGTCTAAATTAGGGTACATGTGCACAAGACAGACAATTGTGTATATGTACTATTATTAATTTTATTAATATGGCAGCCTTAGTGTGGTAGTGCCTTAAACAGAGTGTACATAATTAGATAGAGAGTAGTGGACACAGAAGTGCACATATTATGAACGTTGTGCAGTACACAAAGTCTTAAAATAGTTGGCTGATGTTTTAAAGTGGCATTGTTTTAAAGTTAGTGTCCATGTTAAGACAGACAGTCATGCACATGTTGAGGATGTCACAATATGTCTTAAAGTGGCAGCCTCATGCCTTAAAGTGGCAGTGGCTAATTTGTCTGTTACTGTGTCCGTTCCTTGTCAGCTGTAGGCCCGGCTGGGTTAAAGCTCCTCTCTGTCCGTCCCAGGCTCTATTCCTGGCTCCTAATCAGCAGGGCGGTGTAATAGCAGGCCGGGTTAGGTGTCACCATGTTAGAGGCGCTAATGGAAGCGCTCCATCCGCCTCGGCCTGCTGTCACACACGGCTGGGGGATTGGGACAGTATTACCGCCGGCTTTCATACACCGCTGGTCACTAAACTAATGGGAGCTCCAGCGGCAAGGGGCAGCGCAGTGGCGTGATGGAGATGAGATGGAGAGGGGGAGCGTAGGAGGAGTGGAAATGAGAAGAAGCGGGGGGAGATGTGACAGCAAGGGAGATGGAGAGAAGAGAAAAGGAAAGAGGGAGGGATAGAGGGATGGAGGGAGGGAAGTATCGTCTAGCACCTTTCCCTAATTTGCAGAGTCTAAAGCTCAGGGGCTGAAGGCTGCCTTCCAATACGGAGGAGATTCAATTTGATGTAATTTAACAGGCTGAATGAGGAAACCACTGAGCCAAGTGCCGTTTCCTTCACACTGAAGCTTATATATAGGCCTCTACCAGCACTGCACCCAGGCACCAGCACTTATAATAACAGCTTATACTCCGAAACAGCAATGGCATCAGTCAAGCACGGCTTGAGATATCTCTATGCTGCCGAACAGATATGCCAATTCATTTTGTGTCCAAAGATTTGACAAGCTAGGCTGCGTCCGAACAGTGTCGGTCAAACGCTCCGCTGCTACCAATCTCTATCTCTCTCTCCACCCCACCCCCGACCAAACAGCTTGACTCTTCTGTCTGTCTGCTCCCGCCAGAGATCTTTAAGCTGCTCCAACAACAAAGCCAACAACAAAGACACCAATATTGAGAAAGAGCTAATACGGTTTTGAAATGACAGTATATGCAGCTTATAGAAAGTGATAGCATCTTGCAAATGGGTGACACTGTGTGAGAGAAAGAGGCGCTGTGTGTGTGATGTGGGATCGGCAGCACTAAGCTGGCGGCTGAAGCCCTGACACTGCCTCTAATACGAGTGTTTAAATATTTGATGCAGCAGGATAAGGAGGAATCCCTTTTGAATGGAATGGAGTGTCTGGAGGAGAATCTATTAGCGCCAGTCTGATGCCATTTGACAGCACTAAAGCAGCCCTGCTGTTATTCTCCAGCGCCTCGGCAATCTCCTTTCATTACAGCACTTAAATGTTTTTCTGTCATGCTTCACTTCACTCTGATTACACCCCCAATGGAAGGAAAAGCAGGAAAGAAAGAGGGAAAGAAGGAAAGAAAGAAAGAAAGAAAAAGAAAGAATGAAAGAAAGAAAGAAAGGTGCTATAAACAGGTCATATGTAGGGTTGGCGCGATTGTATAGATGGATTGAATCAGGAGAAGGTAAGGAGACTTGGTGGAGCTGTAATAGTTTGGGCTGGAGCTGAGTGGACTCCTTCGGCCCTGCTGGGACAGCGCAGCAGTTCAGCACTCCGAACAAAACACTGAAATACTGGAGAGCGCTCTGAGATGCTCAGACCCACAGCTGAACTGATGCGCTGCTACTGTGCGCAATTATATACCTACAGTGACGGTTAACCATTTTAGATGTCAAGCCTTTCTGGATATCAGAAACAAATACAATTCTTTTTGTATAGTATTGTGTAATCATACAAAAGAAATAGTGTAATATTGTATTATGAATTTAACATAATTATTTCATGTAATACGATTCATCTAATGGGATGCCAGCATGTACAAACTTTCAGTTCTTATCAAGAATTCATGGCTTTTTCCATGAATTAATGGTTTACATGTTAAAATAACATTTTGTTAAATGTTGAAATTCTAATGAAAACATGCTTGAAGAAATTTCCTATTATATTAATAATTTCATGTAGTGTTACCTATGAGGTATTATACGTAAAACTAAAACTTTTTTTAGTTTACATGTTCTCACTTGACAGAGAAAGCATGAGCTTCACATGATTCTGCATTGTTGTAGTTATTTGATTGAATGTGTGAGCACATTCATATTTTTTCTGTCAAAAGAAGAGGTGATAGGTGAGACAGCTTGAATCGGATGCTTTAGGGTGATTGTCATAATCAAGGGGGAAATAAAATAGAATTAGAACTATCAGTTACTGTTGGTTCCCATTTTGGGTCACCAAACATATTCTTAAAACTAAAAGTGCCAAACACCAGGGTCTAAGCAGTTTGTGCGAATTGGCTCAAAGAGAGACAGATTATGTAACTTGACAGCTTCAGCAGGAGAAAGAGGACCATTTCAATTTTGTAAATGTTACATAAGGAAATGCTTTTAAAGAAGTACAAAACCTTGAGGGACAGAGGAACCCATGTTAGTATAGTATCACCTTGTGGCTGGTTTGTTTGTAACAGGGAAGAATGAGCTGACAGAAATTCAGTAAGATTTATCAAATTTCACAATTTTTATAACATCTAAAGAATGTGTTAATGATACAGGGTATCAAACTTCATGACGTGTGAACCTTCAAGTCACAAGATATTGTGTAGTGAGAAACTTCATTTTTGCACTGGTGTTCTTTACTAGGTGGCGATATTCCACAAATTAGTCTTTAGTGCTCGGGTAATGTGCCTTTTAGAGGCAAAACATTTTGTCTCATAGAGAACAAATGGCTTGGCTTTTACCCAAATAGTACTAGTATCAACCAGGTGGGACTACAAGCATGCCAAGTTTTATGTGCATTAGGGAAGTCTTAGTAATATGATATAATCAACCAAAAATTGGTAGAAAAAAATACAGAAGAAAAAAACGTCAACAAACGCCATATGACAAACACTAATGAATCCCTAATGAATTTTAAAGTAAATTGTGCTCATGGCTGCAACTGTCACTTAATGTGTAACGTAATGTGATGCGATCGTTATCTGACCATAACAACATGATTCAACCGCACCTGGTAATGAACTCAGTCCACTCCTGTTCATTAAAATTATCATGTAGGGCCTTGATATTTATACATTTATAATGACATTGCATTCAAATTTAAATGCACATTCATTCTTTAGAGCATTTATGAAAACAGGCACTGATGTTGGACGAGAAGGCCTGGCTCACAATCTCCGTTCCAGTTCATCCCAAAAGTGCTGGATGGGGTTGAGGTCGGGCTCTGTTCACGCCACGTCTTCCACACTAAACTTATCCAACCATGTCTTTATGGAGCTCGCTATGTGTCCTGGGAAACAGTCATGCTGGAATAGAAAAGGTTCATAAAGTTGGAAGTGTGGCGTTGTCCAAAATATCTTGGTCTGCTGAAGGACTATGATTACACTTCAGTGGAAGTAAGGGGCCTAGTTCAAACTCTGAAAAACAGGAATGTCCCAATAATTTTGTCTGTATAGTGTATGTGCTATGGGTTGAGAGAGTGTAGATCCTGCATCACACTTTTTTTAAGAGAAGTTCTAAGCAGTTTAAAGAAGTGATGGGAAATACTGCAGCCATCAAAAGTCTACAGCACATCAGTAAACTGATTCAATTCTCCACTCCCATGGGTTATACTAAGCATCTTTTACTGAACTGATCAATTTTGGAATCTGCTATGTTTTCTAATAGTGTCTTATACATTCAAACATAAAATCTGTCTAAAATTATATCTGTAGTTTACATTACAACATTAAACTCTAATAAAAAAAAACAACAGGAATTTTAGTTTATTTCTGACATGGGGTCTTAAACTATAGATCCCTATGACAAACGTTCTCTGTTCTTGTGACCACCCAAAGTACATGGATTCCTCCATACTGTATTTTTAAATCACTGTTCCCCAATGGCCCAGTTACCGCAGTGACTATGCAGTCATCCAGCCTACACAGGCACAGGGACACACACACACACGCATGCACTGACAGTCTTACTGACACTAATGAATGGCTTGTTAACACTGTTTCCCTTTCATAACCTGTTTGACAGGCGGTATGCCTGCCTTCACCCATGAATGCCTTATGATTCACCTCTCCTTCAACTGATCAATAGTCAATGTTACCCGGGCGAAAACAACGAAAATCCTCTAATTACACGATCACAGCTTTTTAGCTCACAATCATGAAAATACATGTTATCGCCGACGTCATTTAAAAGTGCCAGTCACTCTTTAAACTGTTCTGCATGGCATGTTTGGGAAACAAATGCTGCTTTAAACTTAAAAGCTTTCCTTTCCGACTGGAACAATATCATTTTGGATATGTTTGGAGATGAATGTGGTTAAAACAGTGACAATATTTTCTCATTTTTCAAATGGGGTAGCCATAATTTTCTCATTCCTTCTTTTCTTTTGTAAATCTTGATTGTGGATCATTAAAAGCGGTGTTTTTACTTCAAAATATATGTTTTCACACCTTTTGTCTGTGTATCTGGTGCATGGCCTCAGAAGCAATTGCCTCAGTTGTGCTGTGCATTGCTTCTCTGCCTATCCGAGTCCTTTACAATCAAAAGGCGCAGCTGCTTCAGTGCCATAGGGCCAAATGACAGCAAGCACACACACACACACACACACACACACACACACGCATGCACGCACGCACACACACACACACACAAAAAAACATTCATAAGATAAGATAGATTGCAAGCACACAGTTATACAAATGACATCCACTTTCATAGATAATACACACAAAACACAATATCCTCCTCTGTAAGATTAGGATGCCTCTGTTTCCCTTCTTAATTCACACAAGTGGCCTCATTCTCACCTCTCTGTGTGATCTGACCTCTTACCTTAAACCTCCAGCAGGCTGCTGTGTGTTCCTGAGGGTGATGTTTATGGGTGACAGTGTTACCGTAGAAAAGGTAGCAGGTAATCAGAGAAGAGATGGGTCCCTGCTTTATATGGGGGTGGGACTGATGGATGTGAGAGAGTTAATCAGGAAAGAACAATATACCACACACACACACACACCCTGGCCAATTTATTGGAAACCCATGCCTCGTAGCTCGTAGCTTTACTGGTGCACAATTGGGGGTAGAGTGGTGTGATGGGGGCAACCTAGCTAGCAGGTGGAAATGGACATAACTAAATAGAGAAAATACAAAACATGGCAAACTAGAAATCTGTTTAAAACACTACACAATATTAGAATGTCTTCTTGGTTAGAAGAACAAAAATTTGGTCCCTATAAATGCATCACTTACACACTTAATTTCTGAAGATTATGCAGTGTATGGGACGACGAGAGAGAGAGTAGATGAGATGAGAGTTTTTGTCAAAAGTTCTAAGCAGGTTAAAGAAGTAATTAGAAACACTACTGCAGCCATCTAAATTTATATATTTTTTTCTAATAATGTCTTATAAATTGTAAACTTGTAAATTGTAAAAAAACCCAAAAAAAAACAACATAAAACGAGTCTGTCTCTGACATGGGGCCTTAAAGTATAGAAGCCTTCCTTATGGAACTCCTTACACACCTACTTTATGAAGAACTGATTAGCTAATCACCTAAATGGCTTGACTTACCACTGAATACAAATTGGAAGCAGGAAAGGTAGGAAAGCACAAGGATCTGGATATCTGACAAGGGCCAAACTGTGATGGCAAGATACCCGGATCAGAGCATCTCCAAAACAGAAGGTCTTGTGGAATGTTCCTGGTAATGCAGTGGTCAGTAATTACCAAAAGTGTTCCATAGAAGGACAAGTGATGAACTGGTGACAGAGTCATGGCTGCCCAAGGGTCACTGATGTGTGTGCGCCCCCATACACATCATTACACATAAATAGCAAGGGGGGTTGGCCAAATGAATGAATTTGAAATATACAGAGTTAAAATATTTGTTTCAAACCTTGTCACATGGTCCACATACCTTCAGGAATATGATCTTGTTCCATTTCGAGTCTTCTGAAAGTGAAAAGTGAAAGTGACCATTCTGACATACATGAACACACCACAGCACACAGTGTGAACAGCACAAAAGTCTTCCTTTGTATTTAACCCATTCACCAACTGAAGCAGCAGGCAGCCAGGAGCCCAGTGCCTGGGGAGCAGCATGTTTGGACAGTACCTTGCTTTATATTATTGGGAAGCCTACTCAGCAGGTAGCTGTGACATTCACCAACAATGTTCACATGGGTTAGCCATAAGACGAGCTCATAACTTAACTATAACTTAATTATGTTAAAACGAACACTGAGAGTCCACTGTACAAGTGCATGAAGCAGTCCACCTGAAGACCTGTCTGCACTTTAGTGAGTTCTCCAGTTTATAATAGTTTCCCCCTAAACACACACTCACACAATGAAAAATTATGATTTTTTTGTGTTCCACTGTGTGGTCCAAAATAATTGATGTGGATCAACGTCTGAATCATGCATTGTAATTGAAATCTCAGCATTCAAGCAAATATTCCACTTGTTTCCCAAAAGTCCACCCATCTTAAAATTTCTGGCCACACCACAAGAGTTTACTCATTCATTCATTTCAATA
>JBBPDE010207908.1:0-15042 GCA_037974605.1 Nannopetersius ansorgii
CACACACACACACACACACACACACACACACACACACACACACACACACACACACACACACACGAGAGAGAGAGAGACAGATTGAGTACAGCCCAAGGAGAATCTGTTTTTTTTTTAACTCCACTGATGCAATCCAAAGCTGACAGTAACAGTTCAGATATGCCCCCCATTCGCTCCGTCTTTCTCTCTCACTTTTACATTTTCCTCTCTTCTTTCTGCTCTCCTCTTATTCTACCAGTCAGCCTCTATCTCACCCTTTTTTCTCTCCTCTCTTCTCTCTGATTGTAAAAATTCACCTCTCACTCATTTTTATTCTTCCTCTTTCTTACTTTTCTCTCTTCCTCTCCCTTTTAGTTCTGTTTTTCATTTTTCTTCTGTTCTTTTCATTTTCTCTTCTCTTCAAATTCTGCCAATCTGACTCATCCTCTCTCCTTCCCTCTTTTCTTCCTCTTTCTCTTTCCCTTCTCACTTTCTTTCCTTGTTCCTCTCTCTTCTTTCCCTTTCCCTTTCTCTTTCTCTCCACCTCTTATTCTGCCTCTCTCGCCTATCTCACATTTTTATCTCTCTCATTCTCGCCGCTCTCATCTATCTCTCTCCTCTTATCTCTCCTCTCTCTCTCTCCCTCTCTCTCTCTCCCTCTTTGTCTCTTTCTCCCTTTCTCTGTCTCTCACACACCCCCCCCCCTCTCTCTTGTATATTCTCGCTGTCTGCCTGTCTCTTCAAACTCACTTTTCTCACTTTTTTCTTTCTAATTCTCTTTCTATTGACTTCTACCTTCTTTTCTACCTCCCTTTACCTCTCTCTTTACCTCTCTTACTCTCTACAGTGTCTTTCTCACTTTTCCTCTCTCTCACGCGCTGTGTTCACTTCCTTTTACCCTCTCTTACTTTTTTCTCTCCCTCTCTTGCATTTCCCCTCTCTCTGCTGCTCTCTTCTCTTTTCCTCTCTTCCTCTTGACTTCGGTTTTCTTTTTCTCACTCTTTACCTTCATTACTCACTTCACTCGTTAGTCTCTCTCTACCTCCCTCTCGCTGAGTCCTCTCTCATCACGCTGCTCTCGCATCCAGTTGATTGTATTTGTCATTGACAGTGAGAATTTATGTAAGATTACAGTGAGAACTGCAGGCTGACTCATCGCTGTCTCTTGATCTAGCATCACCTCTCCTCACGACGATCACTTTATTAGTGTGTTCATATCCAACAGCAAGAGAAAGTGCCCAAATGTTGGTCTAGTTATGCCTCAGACAAACACACGAGTGGGTTTCATCACTTTCGTATCGATAATTGGACTTTCAATCGTTTTGCCAATATCAGTCCAAACTTTAATCTGAAAAACCAACGGATAAAAAAGTTGTTTTTAGTCACAAATACTAACTGATTCAAAAAGTCATATAAAAATAAACTTCAAAGATACAAAAAGTTTTAAAGTATTTGGTAATGCCGACCCCTGGCTCTACATTTCCATTCTAATGACACTGCGCTCATTAAGTTCATTAAGACGAAGTCATTTACTCTTTTTTTGTGTATAAACAGTCTGTAAATCACTCCCATCTCCGGCCTTTATGAGGGACAGAGATTTCATATCCTGTGCAAATCAACATTACAGACAGGTCGAATTACATTACTCCATCTCCCCATGGAACCTGATCCCACCACAACAGCACTTTCGACAGAGGCCTGAACATGCACTCTCTCAAATAAGGTTCAGGAAAAAACTTTGACTGGTACATAACTTTCACATTATACACACAAGTTCTTTAACCCTTGGAACTCAATGTATAAGTGAAATCTGATTTCTACCGTGTAAAACAGTGTAAACACGATGTTTTTTCTCCTACACACTGCTCTTTCTCTCTACCGCTCTCTGGACCCCTCCCTCTGCCTCAGAGACTATGCTGAGAGTTCTCCCGGGTTCAAAGATCTTGTATTTTTTCTATTTGACGCCTGAGCATCAACACAAACCTTCAATATTAGGAGTTGTTTGGATGTGTGATGGCAGTTTACCACTTGTTGCATTTCCAGCATGGATCCGTTCATAGGGTTACATTATAAGAGGCTTCCTCTCTCTCTCTCTCTCTCTCTCTCTCTCTCTCTCTCTCTCTCTCTCCCTCACACACACACACACACACACACATCTCACTGATAAGTGTGCTTCTCTAAAGAGTCCTCCACTCTAAGAATGATTCTTTGATACTAGAGGTGCCCAGATCTGGTCCCAGAGACCCAGTGTCCAGCTCTGTTTGGTGGGTCTCCTCCCCAAACACACTTTCGCCTGTTGATCTTTCTGGTGAGAGTGAGGGAGCAGGGAAATCCCCAAACCTTGCTGGACCCCAGCCCTCCAGGAACAGAACAGGAAACCCCCCCTAGTACCTTTATTACGCTTTAGTGAACTTAAGTGTAAAGTGTCCATTACTTAAAAGTGAACACACCTCAGCACACAGTGTGAACAGCAAGAAACTGGTCTCTGTATTTAACCCATTCACCGAGTGAAGCAGCGGGCAGCCAGGAACACAGCACTCTGGGAGCAGACAGTTCCAAAAATAGTTAGAGCTTGGTGTGGAGGCTCTTTATCAATAGAGTGACTTATACAAGTCGATAGAGTGGGACAATTCCAAAAACAAGTCCAAAGTTTTGCCCGTGGAAAACATCCCTCTCAATAAAATGCAATCATTTGAGAGTCTGACTGTGTATAACTCTTACATAAGTCACTTCACGCAAACATAGAAGCACCACAGCATTAAGAGGGAGTTGCCACCCTCGTCACAGATAACACACTGTCCTGACCTTCACCAATCCGACACACACACACACACACAGTGGTAATTACACGCTTTGTCCAAACCACACAAGCGTTTCTACACAGCCGCAGACAGCTTCACCCTTTCATTAGCATAATTACAGTACATTCAGCTCTTTACAGAAATACCTCCACTCTTTACAGAGACCTCATCAACTCAAGACTGCATCTTATATTCATCTACTATAGATTCTTCTTCAAGCTTTACAGATGGGCTTTAATGCCTTTACACAGATGCTTCATTCTACCTTTTAATTCACTCATATTTATTAGTAATGTAGTCTCAAAAATTAGTTATATTTCTAATTAGGGATGCACCGATTGATCGACCGGAAATGGCCGTATTTCCGATCACTGGCCGATACTCACACGTATTACCGATTTCAAACCGATCTTTTTTGGGGGGTTTATTTATTTGTTTATGTATTACATTTTATTTATTTCAATTTGTAAAGAAAATTTTATTTTTGTTTGTATTTGCTGTAGAGTTGCCACTATCATATGTCACTATTATAAAAATAACCAGTAAACAGGGAAAGTAACTACCACGTTACATTAAAAAAGTTGAAACCCATTTTTATGAGACGACTACATGCAGCAGCTCTAATTTTCTGTTATCTGGGGAAAAAATCGGTATCGGAAAAATCGATACCGGCCGATCACACTTACAAAAAAATCGGTAATCGGAATCGGCCAAGAAAATTGCAATCGGTGCATCCCTAATTCTAATAGATTAAACCATGTTGTACCACTTGTAGCCTGAAATGGCACAGAATTGCTTATAGCACCGCAAAGCATAAAGCGAAGTGAAGACGGCGGCGATGAAGGTCATGTGAGAACAGCAGGTGTGGGGAAGTACAATCAGAATCAGAATCAGAATCAGAATCAGAATCAGAATCAGAATCAGAATCAGAATCGCGTTTATTGACCAAGTATGTGAGCGAACACATACAAGGAATTTGATTCCGGTAGATGGTGTCTCTCAAGTACAACACTATAAGAACAACAACAATATTAAAAGATACAATAAACAATATACTGAGCAAATATAATATACAGTATTAAATCTGCAATATGAATACATAATATGGATTTATATTTATGACTATAAGATAAATGTTAAAAAATGTATATAAGTTCTTTTGTACATATATGTTTATACTATTTATTTTTTTATACTATTTATATTAAATATAAATATATGTATGAATATACATATATATATGTGTGTATAAATGAACAATACAATATAATAAACACTCTAAATCTTATATACAGAAAATACAATATTACAGAAGTATATACCAGGAGAACAGCAAAGCAAATAAACATGTAATATCACCGCTTTAAACTGAAAACCACATGGGCGGGTATCAATATTGGCCAGTGTTCTCGTATCAGGATACGGAAAAAGTGATAAAGTGCCATTTCTAACAATATCCATTTGAATTGAGTTTGTTTTTATACAGTCTGGGTTTTGCTCAGAAACTACTTCAGTTTCTACTGGTTGATTTGATTGAAAGACTTTCCCCAAATTTTGATTACTAAACATTTTACTGAGTAACCAAATTCCTGTGAACTTAATTTCTAAATGAATTAGAAATAATGAATACGAGTCTGAATTGAAATGGAACAGTTATAACGGGGAATTGAAATACGGCCCCACATGCAGCTCCTTGCAGATGATAGGGTTAAGATGGTTTTAGACTGAGTGGGATTGTACAGTACTGTACAAGTTTGCCACTTAATCAGTACGCTTGTTGCTATGACGTTAGAGCAGAATGCCTAATGTACATTAATTATAGGTTTTAATTGGTGTAGCATCATTAAAGGGGGTGCCTAAGACATCAAAACCCAAGGTTTAGAATGACATGGTAGACATTCTAATCGTTTTACGTACGTTTAAGCTTGAATCTTAAAATGAATTCATATTGGTGATGTATAAAATATAATGAAAATTAGATTGCATGTAATACTGGCCCAGTCAACCTGACCAGGATAGATAAAGTGGGATGGAGATTTCAGGCAAGGTTTTAGCCATGGAGCCAACATTGGCGTGTTGGTGGCCTAGTGGTTAGGGCATTCGCCCTGCGATCAGAAAGTCCAGGTTCGATTTCCAAGACCGCTAGGCACCTCTGGGTTACCCTGAGCAAGGTACCGTCCCAACGCACTGCTCCCCGGGCGCCGTGTTCATGGCTGCCCCCTGCTTCACTTGGTGAATGGGTTAAATGCAGGAGGGAGTATTTCGTGCTGTTCACACTGTGTGCAGTAGTGTGTTCACGTATGACCGAATGATCACTTTCACTTTATTTTTTGGCTTTTAGACTAGGGGTGGGCGATATGACGAAATGGGATCGTGAAGACAATCTATGTACTGATAATCTGCCAAAGCAGAAAGATAGAACAGTCTGTCTAAACTATATAAACTGTATTTCTACGCTGTTCCTATTTTTTTCCTCAACCAAATCACACTATTTACTATTCCGCTTAATGGCCGCCTTATAGAAACGCTCAACCAACCAAAGTGAGCTACAGCCCTGACGTACAGTTCTTGACCCCCCCCCCCACACACACACACACACACTGTTTCATTCAGAGTGTAGCCTGAATGTGAAAATGTAACAGATGAGTTGGTCCCTGTGAATTGCACTAGTTAGCATTTTTATTGTTTACCATTTTAATTTTTGTTTTAATACATGTTTAGTTGGTTTTGTGGGGGGTGCATTTTTCAGCAGAAGTGTGTTGTTACCAGCCAGACAGTTATCTGTCATTGCGTACCAATCACATGTTTTAATCAGTATATTGGGAGAACATTTTAAGCATGTCTGAATATTGTTTAGAATTACAGCTTTGGTTTAAGCTAAAGTTTGACACTTTACAGCACAGAGCAAACGTTTAATAAGCAAAGAAGCTCAAAAATGAATAGACTATAATCATTGTTATAGTGCTTTTAATCACAAAAGAGTATTTCACTCTGCCTACACAGCTGTCCCTCTCAACCTGAGGGTTAAAGAGGGTTTTGAATGAAATGTATCATTTATTTAGACATAACTTCTAACTTGATTTCACCAACTGCAATGTGAACTGGAGTGTGGAGCACATGCTTAAAGTGGAGAGATCAGGCTTTTACCTATAGAGTATGTTACTATGATTCATCTACTACCAGCAATCTAATAAGACTGACATTCTGACATGCAATTTAATAACCATTTGCATAACAAAGAACGCTTGTCACTGTACAGCCTCATACATGCCAGGTGGTACAGGAGCCACTACCATTCATTGCTGAATGAAGTGGGAATGCAAATGTGAGACTAAAACAGAGGATTAAAGCTTATTTTAGATATGTAAGTATTTATAGAGTATTTAAACTCAAAGTAAATTCAATTGTATTCATGCATTCAAGAGCACTTGATCAAACTTATTTCCTTGATTAAAAATTACAAATAAAATGTATTTTACACATTACTCACCGATTCCAATTTACATTATGATAGTGCAGGTTTTAAATTCTGCTCCTGATGGACACCTATTCTTATGTATATCTGTAACGGTTCGGTCTAGTTGGTTTAGTTTTGGGGACTTTTATTTTGATGTTCATGTCTGTTTAGTTCATGTGTCCCGTGTTTTGTGTTGTTATCACTAATTATTGTCTGTATTTAAGTTCTGTGTTGTGGGACCTCAGTATCGGTCCATCGCCTCATTTAGAGTCACGGTCCTGTTTATGTTTTGTTTTGGCCCTTGAGACAGGTTGCTTTTCATGTTCTGCGTTCACGTTAATAAAGAGCCTGTATCAATGGATGCGTGCCTGCCTGCCTGGTGCTTCCCCCGAAGTAAATCACAGGAGCCGGTTAACCCCAGCCCCCGTGACAATATGCATCAATTGTATGTCCAATAACTATACTTACTAAACATCATTTGTATGTTTTTTACTTTGTTTTTTAGTATGTTTGCTAAGTTTTTTTTTTACATTTGCTGCTGTCCACTTCTGGCATTTTTTAAGAAAATGACAGTATAGATAGTATAGTATAGACAGTAACAGCCCCCAATCTGGATTTATAGTATTTTATAAACGATTCTTGCAGTACTTTTAACAACTTTTTTGACTATATGTTATCTGAATGATAATATATGGACCTTCTGTTGCACCTGTCATCAATTCCTACCTTAACAATGGGAACTGATGCATTACTGACATGACCCTGCCGTATGATAATAATCATGATATTCAAATACTGCATTCAGAACAGGCAACTGAACAATAAATCATGGGGAAAATGTATTCATCTTCTCTGTCACATCGCAGTTTCTGCAGCACGAAAGAAAGAAAAAGCACAGCAGCTTCCCAGAGGTCAACAGCGTCCAACCTGAGTGCCACTCCGTTTAAAAAGGAGCTTACACAGAGACATGACTGTACTGATTGCACAATGTTACACCACCACCGGAGCGAGCTCCTCGATCTATATGTCACTTGTTAGGAGGTATACCATGCCCAAGGACAAAAACACGCTGGAAGAAAATGTCAGGTCTTCTCTGTGTAGGACTGGTGCTGAAAACACAGAATAAGACCAATTCAGAGTCTTGAACAGTAAAATAAGCAACATAAACAAAAGCCAGGCAAATTAGCCAGAAAGTAAAAGAAGCTACAGACAGCTGTGGACAGATTTGACAGGGTTTATAAAGAATGAGGTGTCTGGGGGCTTTTTTAGAGGTCAAAACATTAGAAAGGCTGTTTTGGTTTAATAGCGTGAAGGTGAATAAGACGAAATGGTGGTTTTGATTATAATGTCCCAGATAGGAATGTCAATGGGCCCTGTTTACTGGGACACTTTTAACCGTCTTTTTTAACTCAGACCTTTACACACAAGAGGTCAGGCCGTGCCTCCCCACCTATTTTGAGTGGGCTGGAGTCTCTAAACTAGTTGCTTCCCAAGATGTGTCAGGACGCAACAAAATAACGATGATTCCACTTTGGTGGTTTTTGAATCCAATGCAAATGTAGCAAAGTGTTTACACAATTAAATATTTCCCAGTGTCAATAAAGCAGGAGACAAATGAAGTCAAACTAGAGAAAATCTAAGCCTTATTGTCAGTAACTGACAAGCAATGCAAACTGAGTCATTCTGCATCACTGCCTTCTAATTCTACGGGTGAGGAATTGGAGCCTGAACCCCCTGGTGGCTCCTTCAAGGGATTGATGAAGCTGTGATGCATCCGTCTAAAAGGTCAGTAGAATTAGAATTAGAATAGTGAGAGCGGTATGAAGGATGCTTGAATGTGTGAGTGCTGATGACTGTGTTGTCTTCATTTTCACATTTATTTGCCAAATGTAGCTTATATGCAGAGGCGATCCTAGGGTCTGTTGCGGCCCCAAGCAAAAATTCACTCTGGGCCCCCCCCTCTAACCAGTTAT
This sequence comes from Nannopetersius ansorgii, assembly GCA_037974605.1. Classification (NCBI taxonomy): domain Eukaryota; kingdom Metazoa; phylum Chordata; class Actinopteri; order Characiformes; family Alestidae; genus Nannopetersius; species Nannopetersius ansorgii. The sequence continues at coordinate 8,211 of JBBPDE010207908.1, forward strand.
TGTCATCATTTTAATAAATAATCTGGCATTAAATTGACAATAAATTCTCTGATAAAGTTCAAAGGAATGAACGTTCAAAACGTAATTGCCACGACCGTAGTTTAAAGTGTCAGCTCTCGTTCGCCATCTAGTGGCTTGGGGGCCCCAAGCAGCTGCCTGCTGACAACACCACAAAGAAACAAGGGAGCAATGAGGTCTGCAGAAGCAATGGCCCAACAAACGAGCGAGTAGCTCCCTGAAATACAGACAAACATTTAGTGCAGAAAATAACCAGAAGGTCAAGAGTGGAAACTCTGATTGAATATTTATTGTCTAGGGGTCTAGGTGTCTGAGATACGGAGTTAGGAGACAGCGAGGCCGTCAAACTTCACCTACTCCCCATTCGGTATTTGGCATCAGTGTCAAGACAAGCTAAAGTGCCATTTCGCCCAGACAAAGAGACGGAGGCAATCAGGCCCGAGGAAAGAGAGGAAATGGTATTAGGATGGATTAGTGCGATAACCTGACACCCGATTCAATCATAACAGTAAGCCAAGCCTGAGCCTTCTATTGCCTGTCTGAGATTAGAGCTTAAGAAGTGCCTCAGTCACTCGTTTACGTGAGGCCCTGTAACCTTTAATGGTGTACATTTCAGCTAGACCAGACACCCATTTCCAAACCATGACAGCACTTAATGGGATTAAATGAAGCGGTGAAGCTATGAGGGGAGAAAGAGAGGAAAGAAAGGAGAGGGTAAAGAGGCAAAAGAGGACTAATGTGATTATGATGACCTTTCCTTGAGATCACCGCAGGTCATGTCTCACAACAAGGACCCATCAAGCGAAAGAAATGTGACTAATGATACGGAGACAAAGGCAAATAACACAACAGGAACAGGATCGAACATATATAACTATAATAACGTAACAATGTCAGGTAGTAATTGTGAGATCTGCAGAAAGTTGAACAGCCTGAGCTATCTTTGTGGGTAACAGAGCTAAAATTGACAGATTAACAATGTTCTACTATTGTTGTCGTTCTTGTCATAAACATTAAAAAAATGAATAAATATCTGGATGGACAGATGGGGTGGATGGATGAGATGGAAATCAGTTTCTACTCATCAAATACAACTGAGTAAAGGACGAAAAACACAGCCTTAAGTAATAAAAGCATCGCATGTAGCTAAAGTCTCCTTTAATTTAAAGAGAAGGAAACAGGCTCCCTCAAGCTGCTCAGTCTGGGCTTGTTTCTGGGAGAGGTGGGTGCAGCATCTCAGCTGAAAGTCTAGGAGTGAGCGGAATAGTCAAACGTATTGAGGTCAGGGTTTCAGAAATAATGCCGACACTCGTTCAAAAGATTTAGGATGCTGAAAAGATATACAGGCAGAGCCGATGTAGGTGAACTGGCCAGTAGCCTAGAGTGGCGCTTTAGGAAGGGTGGCAAAACTTTTGACCCCCCCATCCCACCCCCCCCCCGGCGACTCTCAACACCACTGGGCTACAGTACTGTCAATCTGATCAAAGGCCAGTGACAATGGATCAATGTTCTGCCAATCAAGGGTATTTCAGCCAGACACACAGCACACAGTGTAATGAAACAAGGGACCTGCAGGACCACGGAGCAACACAACAACAGAAACAGAGCAGCAGGTGCAGACCGGACCAAAGAGAGTGCAAGAAAACAGCCAGACAAAACAACACTTAGTGCAGTCTCCGCAACTACACATCACTGCTGGAGCAGTGATACAGAATCACACTACCACTTTTTCCAAACAGGAGGAACTCCACCACTTTATTACTTCGGCAGGCTATTGATTCTCCCCAGTCAATACAAAATGTACTCTCCCCCGCACGCCCCTTCGCAAAATCTAATGTCGCTCCCTCTCAGGAACAAAAAACATGTGTGACACACAATATATGCCATATATCTTGCCAACTTCTTGTCATGAATTCGAGTCCAGCATGGTGTTGCTGAAGCATTAAGACAACCCTTCACTGGAAGCTAGGAGTCTCCTGAATTAAAGATTTAAAATATAGTGTATGTGACAAATAGAGAATCTTGACTCCTGAATACTTGAGAGTTACTTTAGACTAAAGTAAGCTGATGGTTTACAAGCTCTCAGCTCTGAATCTCAAGCAAAAAGTTTAGGAAGCCCAGACGCTCCCCATGAGGCAGGAAAGACTGGGTGCAAAGCGCCCCTGGACCACAGCAGGACACGTTTCAAGGGTTTAACTTCAGGTGAACCGTCGACAGTAAAAACGCAGTGCGAGTGGAGCAAGTGGATAGAGTGGGTGAACAGTGGGCGACAGATGCCTCAGTAAATAATAGAAAAACTACCGCATGTGCAATCTATAGCAAATATGAGGTATGACTATATGTGCACTTAATAGTAAATAGCTCTACTGCCTGTACACTTAACAACAAACAGACACTGTTCAGGCTCCTGAGGTCAGGGAGACGCCTCTGCAGCTTAAAGGCAAAAACCGAACGCTGCAGGAGAAGTTTCTGTCCACAAGCAATTATACTTCTTCAATACACCACATAATAGAGAACACAACACACACACACACACACACACACACACTGCCTTCCATTCTCTCTTCCTCCCAAACCCTTGCAGCTTTTTGCAAATATTTTGTTAACATTTTGAACGTATAAAGGGTTCTTACTTTTTAAATCTATTTTAAATCTAATATTTATATTTTGTAAGATAATTTTGCAAGATGCTGTCTCGTTCTAGATGCATGTTGTCTTGTTTGTATTGATAGTCTTGTTCTAGATTGGTGCTGTGCTATTCTAGAAAGATATTGTCTTGTTATAGAGTGATGTTGTCTCGTTATTGCAGAACAAACGCTGCAGGACAAACATTTAACTGTGTTTTGTACTAAGTAGGACTGCGTGTGTGGCGAATAAAACTCTTGAACTTGAACATAAGAGACGTGCACAAAAATCGCAAGTGTTCACTCACCTGACTTTGGCTGCTACAGAAGAAATGGCATCACTTCTCAGACTCTTCCTCTTGGCCACGGCGCTGCCCATGCTGTAGAGGACGAGGAGGAGGAGGACAGCAGCTCATTCCAGGAGGAGGAGGAGGAGAAACACCACATACGCTCCACACGCACCTCACACGCTCCACACCGCCTCCTGCACGCTACCGCGAGCCCTCAGGTGCAGAAGCTCTTCTCCGGGCCCCCTCTGTCCCTCATGTTTGATGTTTGACGCGTTAAACGTGTTTCAGTGTAACAGTCGCGCGCTTCCAGCGTCCAGCGCGAGACCAAGCGGTGTTCTGTTCCACCTGAGCTGCTCACGAGGAGCCTCGAGCTCTTACAGTAACGCACACCACAGCGCGTGCCGCTCTCTCTCTCTCTCTCTCTCTCTCTCTCTCTCTCTCTCTCACTCTCAGAGACTCTCCCTCTCTTACGCACGCTCTCTCACACACACTGTTTTACTCTTTTCTCTCTCTCTCACACACACACACACACACACACAGACACACTGTCTCTCACACACACTCTCTCCCTCTTTTACATACTCTCCTTCACACACACATACATATCTCTCCCAATCTCTCTCCCTCTCTCTCTCTGACACACACATACACACCTTCTCTCTCTCTCCTCCTCATTCGCTCTCACTCTCTCTCGCGCGCGCGCACACTCTTTCCCTCCCTCTCTTTCCCTCCTTGTCTCTCTACTTCAATCTCTCGCTCTCTCTCTCTCTCTCTCGCACACACACACACTCTCTCTCTCTCTCTCTCTCTCTCTCTCTCTCCCTCTCTCTCTCTTTCCCTCCGTGCCCCCCACTCCTCCCTCTCTCTGCCCCCTCTCTTTTATGCTGTCTTCTTCTCCCCTTCTTTCTTATTCACATACTCTTAAATGTCTCCTTCTCAGAGTGAAGAATAAAGCAATATCAGCAGATGACGCTCTTGGTGGTCTTTGAATTGATCTATGGCAACAGAAACACCTTTTCAGGAGCAGCTCTGCGCTCATCTGCGCTTTAAAGAGAAGTAATAGAAGGCTGGGAAATAATGGGCTCTGCTGATTGTTATATTATGGAGACGCAATGTGCCAGCTATATTCCTGATGTTCATACCGGAGACAGTCGAGAGCCTCTTCATCTCCCGACGAACAGAACAGGGTGCAGCAGCACAGATGTCTGAAGGATGCCATAAAAATGGAGAGAGACAGCTCTAAAATGAGATGGAGAAAAGTACATTCAGATACTATCAGGAACTAATGGCCTGAGGAATATATTTAATAGCTATAGAAACATGTTATCCTTCCCAGGACACAATACTTCTTATTGCAATGCTCATTTCTTAACACATATGGACAAAAGTATTGGGACATACCTGTTTTTTAGGGTTTGGGCTACACCACATAATTCCAGTAAAAGACTTCAGCACAGCAAGACAACACCATACATCCAACGTTGTGGACACAGTTTGGGGAAGAACCTTTTCTGGTGCATTATTATTATTACCTTTTTTTGTCACTTCACACACAAACTCATACATCCAAAGACCACAGACAGAGGTTTTCTCTGGTGTGCAATATTTCTGTCATGCAACGTTTTTCTCTTGTGTGCAATATTTTTGGGTAAAACTTATGCAATCTTGCAGTTCTCTGGGGTATTGTGCAGTTTTACGGGTGAGATATGTTAGTTTTAATCAATACCTTCTGATGTTCAGTGTGTACAGACATATACTTACATAGGGTTGTATACATATATATCACTGGTGGCTTCTAGTTCTATAACACTACAGGTGACACAAAGTTTCACCCAGAAAAATAATACAAAAAAGTCTTCATAACTACCACTTTTTAATTGTGGAGAAACAAAAAAATGCTCATAAAAATAAGATTGCTCTCCTAATTTCAGCTCGTCGATTGTATTTTTAGCCTAAAAAAAGAAGCATTTTAGGCATTTTTTGACCTAAACACAGCAACGCGTTTTTTCACTATATGCGCGTGCTCTTGTAGCGTTACCCGGCGAATAGTTTTACTGTATTACTTTAGAGTGTGAGATATATTTTTCATATTTAATATTTAGATTCAAGATCATTTAAGGCAATCCTCCATGTCAGTGAGGGCATGTCACAGCACGCAGTCCCGCCCCCTGCTAAGCAACAGCCAATTGTAATCCTGTTCCTTAGCAGGGGGTGGGACTGCGTGCTGTGATCTGCCCTCACCAACATGGAGGACTTTCCTTAAATGATCTTAAATGTAAATATTAAGTATGGAAACTATATCTCACACTCTAAATGTGAAACTCCACATTAGATGGGGCTCGGTGACTCCTTTCCAACGACCCCTCGAAAACCGTTATTAGCTGAAAACCGTTCATCTGGGACAAAAGTAATGGGACACCGGGGCGAGGTGAATGGTTTTTGGGTCGCTGGAAAGAGCGCGAGATATAAATAAAACATTTCATGTAATGAACATTGTTTACGAGTTATGACTCACGGGTCACAGCACCTGAGTCAAGTCTCAAGTCGTTGAAGGCAAGTCTAAAGTCAAGTCACAAGTCTCTGTTTGTGCAACTTGAGTACGAGTCTCAGACTCGAGTCCCCATCTCTGGCAACCAGAGTAATATTTCTCGACGTTTGTACTCAGTTCAGCCGAACAATACTATGATTAGGTGTCAATAACCATTAATTGCTTAACTTTACTTGTTTCCTTAAGTGAAAGGAAAGGTTTGGTGAAAAGTGTTCAGCCCTCTATACACGTTAATTCCTTCCTTCCTTCTTTTTTTTGAGTTTTCAGTAGAATGGATGCATGCGTGACAGTTTCATATGTGAATGTGTAACAAAAGTCTGAAATATTTCCTAAACTCATAAGAAATCTCGTTAATTATGTACTGTTGAAATACACATTACTATTACATGTTTGTAAGATATGCACAATAAAATACTTTTTATATTTTGTAGTGATTTAACACTAACTATGAGGACATTGAGGGAAGAGCACAAGAGAGAAGATATATCAAAACGTGAGGCAGCAAAAGCAGAACATGGAGGTGAAGCTGCCCAGGGTGCACAGCCAGGTATTGGGGATGAAGGGAGGTTTGTTTCACCACAAATATTGACCGGGAGCCACCACTACTGCTCTTGCTTTTGTACTGTCCACTTTCTTCCTTAACAACGGACATTTTCCCACTTGTGGGACTGATAAAGGATTATCTTGTCTTATCTCGCCAGAGTCCATATATGGAAACAAAGCTACAGACACAGCCCATTTAGATTTAATTTTTTATGTCACAAAACTGACATTTAGTCCAGACCAAAAATCCTGCAGTTATAATGGACTGTTTTTGCTCTAAACTGTTTTTTTGAACAGGCCATAATCCAGGGAAGCTAAGTAGAATAAAGTCCATTTTCACATATCAGTCTTGAAGGCACCATAACAAAAACAGCACATTTGGTTCTGAGGACAGAAAAGAGGTGATGTAAACATGTTTTTGGAACATAAGAATCACACAAATGTCAGTTTTGATGAAAATGATTTATATTGGCGTCAAGACGATTTTTATCAATTTCATGGAATTATTCATTTATATCTTTATCCCTTTCCAACAACCTGGTATCCAATTACTTTTGTCTGAGGTGAACGTTTTTCAGCTAATAACGGTTTTCAAAAGGTCTTTGTAAAGGTCTCACCGAGCCCCATCTAACTGTGGAGTTTCACGTTTAGAGTGCGAGATATGTTTTTCATATTTAATATTTAGATTTGAGACCATTTAAGGCAAATCCTCAATGTTGGTGAGGGCAGATCACAGCACACAGTCCCGCCCCCTGCTAAGTAACAGCCAATTGTAATCATGGGGCGTGGCCAATTAGCATATCTTCTAA
>JBBPDE010207914.1:0-15041 GCA_037974605.1 Nannopetersius ansorgii
CTCTGTAAAGGTAAAATATAACGCGCTGCTCTGACGACACACGACACGTGACAACATCAACACAGCGGATGTAGTACTTCCGAATTCCATTCATACTACCCTCATTCATACTATATAGTACGTACTATTTTAACGGTAGAGCAGTACGATCTAATTCAAAATGTAGTATGTAGTATGCGATTTCGGACGCAGCCACTGTGTTTGAGCGCAGACTGAAAAGGTGTCCGGCAGCCTGTGGGGCGGGGATTTGTGTGGATGTCCTTCAGGCTCGGCAGTGACTGTTTTATGGTAGTGGAATATTAATGCGTGTGTCACACGCACAATGCACAGTATCACATATGAGTAGCTTTACATCTGCAGATTGGACCTACCAGTAAGACTTGTGTAATAAAGAGAGCTGTTAGCGGACACAGTGTTAAAACCCTCAGATTAAACGGCCATGGTCAGCCATGCGGGCAGTGGAGCTGACAAAGCCGGACATGGGAAGTGGCTGGTCGTTCTGAAACATTTTTTCACGCGAACACTCGAATTCATTGATTTCGGGAGTCCAGAATCCCTGGATGCAGTGGCGATATTGTTGAAACGCACTAGTTATAGGTGATCATTCAAAAGATCCAGTTCCTGCATCCGTCCATCCTGCTGAAATGCTGATGCTGTTATTTCACTCCAGAACGTTCTTCACACCAAAATATCTTCACCTAAATTGACATCAGATTTGATCAAAGAAACTATCTGTGCACCGCTTCTTGGATTAAGCAGTTATAAAGGCTTTTGTAACCCTATGAACCCATCAAGCTCTTTCTACAAAAAATATACACTGATAAGCCAAAACTGCCTGATATGCTTTTAGTCCCCTGCCAGCCCCCAAAACAGCAATGATGGACTAGACCTTGCCCCTTGGTATCTGGAACAAGACGTTAGTAGCAGATCCTCTAACTCTGTCTGCTCTGTTTTGTAGTTTTTGTGATCAGTTTACTGTGGAGTGACAGAAAGAACGGTGCTGAGCTTTTCTGTATATGTTTGTTCCTCATCATTTTCAGCTCCAGTCTTGGCAAGCCCACCTGCTCCTGATCTAAATCATTTCTCTCACACTGAAATGCGATGAGGTTGTGCTTGTGGATTTCTGGGGCGTGTTGCTTATATGTTGACTCGAGGCAGGATGTGGTCAGGCGGATTTGACCTTAAGTGCCATCAGCGAAACCTGGGTTGACCCCAGGGTTCCATACTCTCTATGAGGTGGAGAGGTGGATTACAGCTCTCTGGGGAAATCAAAATTATTTATGGAGTGGTCAAACTGCAGTGCCAGACCGAAACCTACACAGTATAAATTATTTCAGTCACTTAATTAAATGAAGCTGTGGCCTAATTGGAGACGAGCCCCCAGTGTGTGTATGTGTGCGTCAGAGACAGAATGAGAAACTGATCAAATCAAATGACTCTCAATCCTGACTGTGAAACCCAAGCAGCGTCAAATCACACAGATATATTCAGACCACTCAGATAATGTCTCATCATGAGGTTTCCTCTTCTAACCCTCATCCTGTCACTCTGTCCTTCCTGCCTCTTCCTTCTGAGAGTGTCTGCCCACACCTAGAACCTCACTGCATGTACCTGAACAGAAGGATGGAGATGGTGTCCTTGTGTTCCTCAACATACGCAGCTTGTTCATCACACTGTTGATATCTCATCTGAAATTTCGTCTTCTGAAATTTGGATTGGGGTCATTCCATACGTCCTCACCCATGACCTGCGGCAACAAGCTGCGAAATGATGAACTGGATTGTGATTGCACTTATGCATAGCTGCTTTATTGTTTTTTAATGCTACTGGTGGGTGATGTCAGAAATTACACTGAAATGGAAAAATGTATTGAGACACAGAGCAAGATAACATCTTCTAGGATTGCATACAATTATATTACTTTAATTTTACAGATGCCTTTATCCAAATCAACCAACAATGTGAAGAAACATTCAAGTTTCAGGACAGTGTGAGAACCAGAGGAGAGTTTCAGGACAGCATGAGGAACCAGAGGAGAGTTTCAGGACAGTATGAGGAACCAGAGGAGAGTTTCAGGACAGTATGAGAACCAGAGGAGAGTTTCAGGACAGTATGAGAACCAGAGGAGGGTTTCAAGACAGTGTGAGGAACCAGAGGAGAGTTTCAGGACAGTGAGAGGAACCAGAGGAGAGTTTCAGGACAGCATGAGGAACCAGAGGAGAGTTTCAGGACAGTGTGAGGAACCAGAGGAGAGTTTCAGGACAGTGTGAGGAACCAGAGGAGAGTTTCAGGACAGTATGAGGAACCAGAGGAGAGTTTCAGGGCAGTATGAGGAACCAGAGGAGAGTTTCAGGACAGTGAGAACCAGAGGAGAGTTCTAAGAGCTACATTATTAGAGTAGAACATCAGGAGAGGAGGTGCTCTCTCAGTTGAGTCTTTAGGAGGTATTTGAAATACAGTAACCCATCAGTTTTACAGATAAGCATTTGTGGATTCAGTCTAACGCTGATTTTTCTGAGAACCAAACTGTATTACCTCCATCAGTCTAGCAGTGGCAGTAATACATTGAAAAGTTGTCGGCCGCCATAAAAAGAAGAAGAAGAAGAAGCTGCTGTAGCATATAGTATGACTGCTCTGTGTCTTGTCCTTGTATTTTACTGTGCCCTGTCTAAACATGTGGGTAGAGAGTTATTTCAACCTTTCTTTTGTGTATGAGTCTTTGTTTTCAAACTGCTAATGCTAATGGTTTACTAAGCAGTAAAGTTTTCTGATTCCAATTATTTATTTACCTTTACATTTTCTTTAAGGGTAATGCAGATTTGGGGGCGGATTTAGGGTTTACACTATAAAAACAGGTTTTATTTTTTAAGCCAAAACACAACACCATGATTTTTCACTATATGGGGGCACTCTTGGAACATTACTGTATACCATGGCAGAATTCTTGAACCCAATAGAACAGACTGAATAAGTATCACATGGAGATACACATGAAACTAAAACTCCTGAGTGTAATATTACAGTGAAAAGTGCAAAAAAAGTACACTAGAACTCAAAAATATTTCCAAAAGTTCATCCAGTTCTGAAGGTGATGCACCTAATAAAATTGGTGTAAGAACAGAGAGTGGCTTACTCTGAGCAGCAGAAACAGAACTTCAGTTTACCTAAACTAGCAGCCAGTTTGGGTGACTATTGACTTCTAGTGTTTGTTAGTAAAGATAGAATCTTAGCTCCACTGCTAAACTAAAGAAGCAGAATTTGAACTTTGAACATGTCTTGGCTGATGGACTACATTTGGTGTAACTGGAAAATGGTCTCAAATGCCAAACCATTCTTTAATGTTCTTTTTTACAAAGCACTTTGAATGACCTTTTGTTTATGATAGACATCAACAGTCTGTCTTACATAGATAAATACACGTAATAGTGAACTTTTTAATGCTTTATTCTAAAAGAACCCGTTATACTGACTCTCTGTCTCTCTCTCTCTGTCTGTCTCTCTCTCTCTCTTTCTCCCTCTCTCTCTCTTTCTCCCTCTCTCTCTCTCTCTCTCTCTTTGTATCCCTCTCTCTGTCTCTCTGAGCAGAGAGTGTGAGGGAAGCATGTTTGTTTTTGCAGTGTGAAGATGTTCTGTTGCGAACGGCTTTGCAGGACAGAAGTCGGATTTTTGTAGGACCGTTCTCCTGCAGCGCAGATATAGAAGCTCTGTGGTCCCGACACAGTGGCAGCCCCACTCCTGATGATGGCCCACCAAGAATCGTGATGGATCTTAAAGGAGGGTTACTACAGGTAGAGCAAATATCCATACACCAAAATATCTATATTTTCTCAATGCGCAACATACAACATCGAACAATTTAGAAGAAGCTTTATTGATCCCTGGGAGCTCAGTAAAGTCTATCATTAAGAACTGAAATGTGTTTGGAGCTACTCTTTAAGAAAGGCCACATTTAGTCTCAAATGAGCTTTGCCAAAACACACATTAAAGATTCTGAGGCCACGTGGGAAAAGCTGTTCTGGTCAGATGAGCCTCAACACCAAACAAGGATCAGGTGCCCCAAACCTACAGTAAAGCATGGTGGTGGCAGTGCCGTGTTGAGGGCGTTTCTCTGCAGCAGGGCCTGGGGCTTCAGTCAGGATAGAAGAAAAAATATGGAGGTGAAATACCGTCAAACTTGAAAACCTGCTGCCCTCTGTCAGTAAACTGTCAAAGGGAAGAAGGTCCACCTTCATACACCACATTGAGCCAGAGCTGAAGGAGAAAAGGCGAATGTCTCTGCATGGCCTAGTCAGAGCCCAAACTCGGTCATCTGCGGAATGACCTGAAGATCCACCAGTCTGACAGAGCTCAAACTGTCCTGTACAGAAAAGTGGAAGAATACTACAGTCGAGATCTGCAAAGTTGGTTGAGAAGTTTCCCAACAGACTGAAGGCAATGATGAAAGGAAAAGGTGCTTCCACAGTACAGAGACAGGGTGTTACTGCCATGCTGCTCTTTCACTTGGTTGTTATAAGTTGCATTAAATAAAGACAGAAGAATTTTGTTTCTACTCACTGTGTAAAGAAAGGGAGGGACAGAAATGGAAAGGAATTTCCCACAGGCCTCACTAATGATCAGTTACACATAACTGCTTTATGATTTCTGTCACCTGCAGTAACTTTTCTTTTCTGAACACACTCCTGTCATACATGCAGTGTGTGGTTCTGTATGGGGTTTCTCAATACAACATCCCAGTTTACAATAGTCATTTCAGCTAGAATATGGCAGACCCGTCAACAAACGTGTTAATAGTCTAACGGGTCAAAGACTATTCTGTGAACAAAGTTTCTTTCTACCACTGTGTCCTACAGCAACCCCTAGTTTCTTCAGGGGGACTAATAATTAAGTTTCTCTGGATAAGGGCGTCAGTCAAATGCCCCCTTAGCTTAACACGGTCATCAATCAACACCAATCTCCTTCTCTTTCTCTGACTCTCTCTCTTTGTCTCTCTCTCTCTCTCTCTCTCTCTCTCTCTCTCTGTGTCTCTCTCTGTGTCTCTCTCTCTCTAGGTGTTTTGGGGACAAGAACACTACAACTGTCTGACTATGATTCAGGAGTACCTGCAGAGCTATTTGAGAGAGATGGGAGTCCAGAAGGAAGAGCCAAAGGAGAAGTCTTTCCAAAATCACTCGTCTCCCTCTCCTGCGCCACACACACCACACACTGAACATTCCTCTGACGACCTGCGCACTGGCCTTTTCCAGTACATCCAGGACTCAGGTACACTTCCCCCACGGCACCCTGGGGTGTGTGGGTGGGTGGGGGGGTGGGGGGGTGTGTTTGTGTGTTTGTGTGTTGGTGTGTGTGTGTGTGTGTGTGTGTGTGTGTGTGTGTGTGTGTGTGAAAGATGGCTGTGTGTGTAGATTAATTATAGACTGTAGACAGTTATGTGTGAGAGAGAGAGAGATATGAGGAGTGGCTGTGTGTGTAAGAAGGTGAAGAGAATATGTTCAGACACAGCACCCTCTCAGTAAGTCATACTTGATTCACACACTCGCTCCAACAGAACGTTCCTCCAGGTGGTGACGTTAGTTATTTCCTCCACAGCATCTCAGAAGCTGCCCGGGCCGCATGAGGTGGTGTTCTATAATGAGACGGAGGACAGTCCTGGTGTGATGATGTGGAGGTATCCCGAACCCAGAGTTCTCACCTTTGTGCGCATCACCCCTGTCCCATTTAACACCACTGAGGACCCAGAAATCAGCACGGCGGACCTGGGGGACGTCCTTCAGGTGAGGAACACCCATACTCAGAGGTGATTATTACTGTGGAAGATGTTCAGCAGCATTACATGAGGCGTGTCATGGCGTGGTCTTCGGAGCACAGAAACACGATACTGAACTCGGAGGATGTGGAGAACGGAGACGGTCCATAAGCATTTTGAAACTGTGATTATAAATAGAGAACTGTGGTAGTGTTGTGTTTGTGCTGTTTGTGTTTGGAGGACAGACTGGATAGAAGATGCCTTAGAATTTCATTACTCGGCTGTGGATGACATGCAGAACTCTGTAGTGAGGGTTCTTGGTGCACGAGTTTGGTGGATAACAGCGATCCCCAGCCGGGCCCGCCTCTCCCTCGGGGTTCTGCCCAGCAGCACTGGGAGCTGCCAGAACCCGCCTGCTAGCTGAAAAGAGAGAAGAGAAGCGTGTTTAAGAAATTGACTTTGCCCTGAATGTCTTGCTCTGAACTTTTTGTGGAGTCACAGTTCAGTAGAAATGGCAGAAGAGCAGGTGCTGGATAATGAGAGGCAGAGATAAAGTCCTGCTGATCTGCTGCTGGTGTTCTGTGCAAAGCTTTTTGGAGTTTGAGGTCTTGATGTTCCCACACAACCTCATTTAGGGGTGTTTCAGTTCACATCTGTCAGGCAGGAGCTCTCTCACACTCACACACGCACACACTTACACACACACACACCAGGCCGTTGCACAGAGGTGTAGAAGTTACTGTTCCTGTTCAGAGCTCGTGAGTTTAGTTTAGTCCTGAGTGGTTGTGGTTAAAGAGGGAAGAACTGTACAGCAGTGTTATGTTTCTTTACTATTTGGCACATAAATTGTTTTTGAGACACTGGATACGTTTTATGAATCTGACATTTGGACACCCCCTCCCATAATACACACACACCCACACACACCAGCATTGGTTCTATATGAGCACACACCCAGCGTACTGTGCAGGAGTGTGAGCTGGTGGACTGAGCAGAGATTTTTGGGCTGTGCGTTTCTGTGTGCTTGAATAAAACTCTTTGACTTTTGCCAGATCATTTGATCTACATTTAATTGATTTCATTCACTGCTGGTCAGTAACTTCATTTGCTTGTTCTTTATAGGGAACTTCAAAGAGGTCTGATTAATTTGATTTTTATTTGGGTTCTCTGGGGTTGCGAGAGTCCAGCTGCAGAGCGGAAACATAAAAAAAACAACACAGCAATAACTGCACAGGAACCTCAGCAGCTATGCACCGCGGGACACGCCAGGCCATCTCGTTCTCTTGCTCGCTCGCTCTCTCTCTCATTCTCTCTCTCTGTGTCTCTCTCATTCTGGCTGTCTCTCTCTCTCTCATTCGCTCTCTCTCTCTCATTCTCTCTCTCTCTCTCTCTCTCTCTCTCTTTTTCTTTCTCTCTGATTCTGTCTCTCTCTGTCTCTCTCACAATCCCCCTCGCCAGGCGTCCTCCGAGCTCCTAAATAAATGTGCAATCAGAGAAAGAGAGAGATACAAAGTGAAATTGTTTACACAGTGTTGGGGTGAGTGTATGTGTGAGTGGGTGTGAGTGTGAGAGTGGTTGTGTGTATGTGAGTGTGAGTGAGTGAGGGTGTGTGTGTGTGTTTGTGAGAAATTAGGACTGTAGGTGAGTGGTGAATTGTGTTGGGATCTGGTTTCAGGGTGATGTTTAGCTGTATTCAGGTCAGTTTGTCAGGTGAAGCTGTGCATGCTTTGACTGTAGGGAGACTGTAGGGAGACTGTACAAGGATCAAATTTGCCCTCTGGCACTCAGGTGTGCTTCTCCCCTTGCCCCGTCTCTGCAGGTGCCCTGTAGTCTGGAATTCTGGGATGAGCTGAGAAGAGGCTTCGTGCCATTCCGGGAGTTCAGCCTGTCTGAGTGCAGCGTGTGTGAACTCACACTCCCACACCTCAGTCCCCACACACACCCCACCGAGCACACAGCCTCTGACCTGTGGAGAGTCATAGTCAACAGCACAGGGGACGGGGCGGAGGAGAGGTGTGTGGGACATTCTCTCTGCCTGTTTCTCTCTCTCTCTCTCTCTCTCTCTCTCTGTCTGTCTGTCTGTCTGTCTCTCTCTCTCTGTCTGTCTGTCTGTCTCTCTCTCTCTCTCTCTCTCTCTCTCTCTCACTCCCTCTCTCCATGTTTCCTCTACTTTAAAGATAGTTTTTGTCTGCAGGTGTAATTGTAGGGAGACTGCAGAGTGTGTGCTTTGGTGATGGTTGTGTTGTTTGTGTTGTGTCTGATCTGAGTCCTGCTTATACTGAATGTGTGTGTGTAGTTCAGACAGTGAGTCCGGGTCTCAGCTGCCCTGTGAACAGCTGGTATCTCCGACAGCGCTGGCAGCCTGTACACGGGTGGACTCCTGCTTCGCCCCACGCTTCGTGCCATCGCTCGGGGTTTCCCTGCGGCTGGCACACCTGGAGCTGCGGCTGTGCCACCACCTAGAGCAACTGGGCACAGGTACTGCATACACCCCCACCCCCCACCCCCACCCCTTAGTACTGTCCCCCATGCAACTCAGACTGCCACTCAGACCAAGGCCAAAAATGGCTCAGCTTATCAAAGTATTTTTCCTTTATGTGTGATTCCATAATCCAGATAGCTCTATTGAGGTCAGAGCCATGGTTTTATTTAGAGAGGTAGTCTCCACATCTCTTTATTTCAAAATCTTCTCCACTTGGTTCAAAGTACAAAAAAGTTTATTTACATACCTTACAGTTCAATTTCACATGAATTACTCTCTTTAAAGGTTTTTTTTCTAAACTTTTTCAGTTTCTGCCGAGCTCTTCTAGGCTGGCTGTGCACGTCTGTGAGTGATGATTGTTCTGTTACTGATCTGTGTCTTCTCAGTACCTTCGAAGCAGCTCCGTCCTTTTCTGCCAGACAAGAAGTTGCCATCGGAGCAGGAGTTCGGCGTGGTGTGTGTGCGGGAGCCGCAGGTGTTTGTGCGGCAGTGGAGTGACGGAGCTGAGCTGGGCCAAGAGTTGCATTTCTCCTCCACGCTGCACTGCCACCTGGTGGACTACAGGAACCTCACACTCTCAGCCCTGCTGCAGCCCTTTAGTCTGCAGGGACACAGCACCAGCTCTCACACTCACAAACAGCTGGACCTCCAGGTGGAGCCTGTGCAGATTTCAGTAGGACAGCATGCCATACACACACTGGACACGGCACTGCAAGCGTGGAGACAGGTGAGAGACACACTAATAAAGGTTTATCTTACCTTAAAATAATTAACCAGTTAAAACACAAACAATAGTCCTGAATACCTTCATTAAGATCTCTGATATATCACACACTGGCTCTAGACATGTTGTTTGAGGTTGAATTGGGTATAATATGCTGTGGACAGTCGGCCACAAGTATCTAATTTCATTTTATTTTAATTTCATGTAAAACTGACATTGTTTTATGTTGGTGTATCACACTTGACCTGAATCTGCAGATCTTCAGAAGACCTTTGTATGCGTGTGCATGTGTATGTATTTGTGTGTCTGTTTGTGTATGTGTGTATATGTGTGTATATGCAGAACCAGACCCCAGCAGCAGAGGAGGTGGTCTTCAGTCACTATGTGATCTGTAACGACACTCAGGAGGTCCTGCGGTTCGGCCAGGTGGACACTGATGAAAGTGTGGTGTTGGCCAGTGGCCACAGCCACCAGTTCTGCTGGAGATCCCACAAATCTCCTCAGGTGAGGAACTGCCCGAGCCTTAACGCGTCCAGACACCTCAGACTACTCAGCCTGCCTTCCTCTGTTTACCCTGCGTTCTGTCTTACCCTCATTTCATCCCTTCCTCTCTGCTTTTATCATCTGAGCGGTTATTAATTTGGCACCTTGCTGCCAAATGTGCTTGTTGATGGAGTTTAGCACAGAGGTGAGACGGCTGTCCATCGGATGCTGGAAGCCTCACCGCGTTTTTCTGAGCAAGAGCGGGTTTGTCTGTCTGTGGTCTGATGTTGTGAAATGAAAGGTAAAGGGAGGACGGTCTGTTCCACCCTACACTATCAGATCCAGAGTGAGAGCAAAAGAGAAAGACATAGGCAGCCTGTTCTAATGAAGTAGGATCAGTCCATTCTCGTGTCTTTTCCTTCCTCTTCTCTTTCTCTTTCCCCTTTAACTTCTTTGCTGCATTATTCTACTATTAATGGATCTCAGTATTACTACAGCATCATGCCACCATCATCTAACCCACTGACACACTCATCACACTAAACCACACTTCACTCCTACCCCCCCCTCTCTGCCTCGCTGGCCGTGTTGATTCAGGATCTCAGGGATCCTGTTAGTCTGTGAGAGCTAAAAAAACTATTGAAATGCAGAACAGACTGAGGCTAAACTGTTTCCTCAGTGTCATCAGTGCAATTAAACTATACATTATAAACGTGATTATGAATGCTATTGAGTGCTGGAGTCTGAGTATCACTGCTGTTTTAGATGGAACTACCTGCTTGTTTTCAGTCTATAGACTTTAACACTGTGGGCAGAAGCTGTACCTAATCTTCAAATGTGCCACCAGGATGTGCATGCAAGTGTGGACAAACAGTTTAGAATGATGGAGCAGTTCTACACTGCATGGGGCCCCTACAAACGCATGCACGCACGCACGCAGGCACGCACACACACACACACACACACACACACAGACACTCCTCCATGTAGATATGATGTAGATATTTACCCAGTTTTGAACAAACAAGCCATAATATGTTATTACAATGAGCTACAAAATGTTTTCCTCACATGGTTTAATATTCCCAAATAATATTGTCTTTAATTTCTTATGTAGCAAAGCTCAAATGCTTCTTTTGTTGGAGCTGTTGAAGAGGTTAAATCATGATTGCTGGGTATAGATGCATATTCTTCTGGTTATTAAAGGGACTGGGTTTGAGTTCAGCTTTGCGGTGGCCTTTTGTTTGTGTACATCTGTTACCAGTGAGATGTTTTTAGCTCTTGAGACACAAATGTCTTCCCACCGTTCACCCAAACAAATGAATAAGTATTTTCAATAGCATCGGAGGAATGGTGTTTCTCTCTGGAACGGATGCAGAAACATGTGTCTCTGTGTTCTGATGTGGTTTAGTCCTGGCTGGGATGGCTGGGGTTCTTTGTGAACTGTTGTCTGCTGCGGGAGCGAATGTCCTGTGTTCCTCTAGAAAGAGCAGAATAACACACTGTCCTCCCACAGACTGAGCTCTAAACACTCCTGCACCCTCTACTGTACTCAGCAGCCACAACGTGTGGTTAGTGTGGGATCTACCCTCTTCTCCTCTCTCTCTCTCTCTGTTACTGCTCTCTCTCTGTCTCTCTCTCTTTCACTCGCTCTCTATGTTACTGCTCTCTCTCTTTCACTTTCTCTCTCTCTCTGTCTCTCTATTACTGCTCTCACTCTCTATTACTGCTCTCTCTCGCTCTCTCTCTCTCTGTGTCTCTCCCTCTATATATGTCTCTCTCTCTTTTACTCTCTCTCTCTGAGTGTTTTCGTTGTCTTTGTGTGTGGAGGCTGTTTCCCATTAACTGAGAGTTTTGCTCTTTCTCCTAAATAACAGCCTTGTTCTGAGTCACAGCTCATCTTTACACACAACAATGCAGAGAATCCTGTTTAGCAGCACTGTTCTCGGGCAGCGAGCGCTGCGGTGAGGCCTGGTTCCTTTGAGAGCACTGGAATGTAGATTGCAGCAGGATTTTGGCTAAGGAGAGATGTTCGAGTGAATCCGGAGAGTGTTTCAGAGGATGTGCTTCTTCCTGCCTGTCCCCCAGGACTGTCTGTGTCACAGCTGCTGCTGCTGCCCAAACACTGCAAGTGATATTTGAAATAACATACAAACAACGGTAACAAAGACCTTGATAAAACCTATGCACACAGTTATTGCTTTCTGGCGTTATGGGTTTTTAATTATTGTTGCCCCTGTTTTGGAAAGATGTTAGTTTATTGTAGTTTATTTTATGTTATATTTATTTTAGTTTATTTTATATTTACATTTCTATGCATTATATTTTATGAACACTTTATATAACATTTCTCCTCTCATATTAAGTACATACCTCTGTATTCAATATGGTGGAGAATGTTTTCACATGCAGGCACTGAAGTCGGTTCATCCTAAATTCTGTCAGCACGTGAGCTTTGCTGATGCCAGAACATGTTATCGTGTCGCGCTGGGCATACTCCAACTCCTAAGAGAATGGCAGCTAAAGTTCATAGGACACTTGAACTTTATGGACCAAGAAGAGCACGTGAACATCTACACTTTCTACAAATCGGAGGCTGGGCAGAACGCTGTGGGCCGAGACCGAGAAAGACGTTTCTTGACCAAATATCAAGATATGCGAGTGTATATCTGACCACACAGCGGGAGAACCCTCAGAGTCCGGCCTAGTGGGGCCGCCCCAGCACCCCAGGACTGTTTTTACTCCACTGTGAGGAAAGTTACCCCCCACCACCGACCAGGTCACCTCTCTGCCTGCGGCTGCCATGGCCTGCTTCTTCACAGACATCACTGAGTCAGACGATCCTCCCAACACCACCGTCCTCTCAGAGCTGACGAATTCTACAGTATTCAGTCCGAATAACTGCCGACCTGTTGCTATAACCGTTGTCATCATTAACTCTTCATATTAGGAGCAGTCTTCTGGGATTCTCTGCATCCACTGCAGTTCGCAAATCACCCAAACGGATCGGTCAAGGATGCCATTCAGTTCTACATTCAGTTTTCCATTCAACACCGTCACCCCACAAAAGCTACCGATGGAACTGAGTGGGCTGGAACTGAGCTCGTCTCTTCGCAGCCGAATCCTGGAGATTTCTGTCAGAGAGGCCTCAGTCTTTCCGCTACAAAACCATCAGACCATGGGGTGGTGGTGACCTAATGGGAAGGATATTCACCTCTGGACCAAGAGGTCTTGGGTTCGAATCCACCACGGGGTTACTGAGCAAGACCCTTAACCCCTCCAGGGAGAGACTGCCCCCTGTAGTTAGGGAATGGAAGTTGCTTTAATTACAGTACCTTAATTACATTACAAACAGAGACCATCGGAGCACAGGAGCTCCTCAGGAACTGAGCTCGTCTCTTCAGTCCACTACTGTTCACTCTGCTGACCACGACTGCCCAGCCGAGCCGAACACAGCTCAGACCACATCAACAAGTTCACTGGTTACACGCCTGTGGGCGCCGGCGTGCAGAGATGAGGTTCAGCAGCTGGCTGTCTGGTGCACTGAGAACAGTCTGTCTGTGAATGTGGACAAAACAAAAGAAATGACTGTGGCCTTCAGACACACTCTCTCTGGCCACATGCGGCTCTGAGGGAGAGACACATCTCTGATGGCCTGGACCACAACAGCATCTTCACTTCTTAAGAAGCTCCCCTGGCCCATATAAACACACAATTACATTCCAGAATCGCCCGCTTTCCACTCCACTGCTGATGCAGCAGCATAACTTAGCTGGCAGTAACTTGGTTAAAAGCTGGTGTTGATTTAAGTTTAGCTTTACAGCTTTGCACTAAAGCACTGATGTACGTCGCACCTTTAAATTCTAGTTTTAGTTTATATTTATTGTTTGTTATTTGTGTATTCTGCATGTTTTTGTGAACTTGTCTCACTGTATACACATAAATGGCCAACTTGACAAAGTTAAGGTTGACTTCAGCAGCTGCATTAGGAATGTTATTCACTTCTCCTGTGAATTAGTCTTCCACTCTCGTGCTAACACACTCTCGACACTGGCCACAGGGCTTGTCTCTCTTAATGCCGTTTAGTGGGTTATTTAAAATTTGTAAGCTGTGCGCTGTCTAAACATGCGGGTAGAGAGAGTTACTTTCAGCGTTTCTTTGTGTACGAGTGTTTGTTTTGGTTTGCCGCGTGCTGCTAATGCTAACATAGCTAGCTGTTGGTATTTCCTCTGTGATCAATAAAGTTTTCTGATTATTCTCCTTGATCCTGCCGGTTGAAACATCTTTGGTGAATATGGGTTTACCTTTAATTTCATTTTAAACCTTAAAGAAAATGTAAAGTGTTCTTGGGGCATTTTTAGGCATTTTTTACCAAAACGCAACGTGTTTTTTCACTATACGCAGGTGCTCTTGGAACGTAACCTCCGTGAAAAACGATTTACTTTACTGTATTCTTGTAGCCTACACACACTCACACAGTCAGATACCTGTTCAGTACTGCCCCCCCACCCCCATCAACTCCTCTAAACACACCCCTCTCTCGTCAACACACTAACACCCTCGGTTTTGCTCTAATCTTTGTGATTGCATTTTGTGTTCACAATAACTGTTCAAATGAAAATGAAGGCACACTTATGAATTATCCATCTAGTATTTTGTCTCCATTTTAAACTTTAACACATCATACACTGTTCTGATTGCACTTGTGTCCTGGAAGGTGTGAAAGGATGAATTCAAAACGGTTTTTAATCAACCAGCGTCTGTATTTCTGCAGTAAAGGGTTGAATTATACTTGAGAGGGAACAGTGGTAAGCAAAGGTTTAGACATTGGTCAGGACTGTGTTCACTCACTAAGTGATGGAAATTCTGAATGTATGCGAGTATCTTTTATTTAATCTCTCCAAATTTCCATAGAAAAGCTCAGATTTAGTGTTTTAATTGACCCATCATAACCCTAGAAGAAAAGCCCTCCTGGTCAGGCTGGGCCTTGGGACTTCACTGCTCCACACATACTGTTTGCACCACTTTGTCTGTGGAAGAATCAATCACATCTGGAGAGTTTCCACTTTCTTTCTCTCCAGGGGAGGAAGATCTGCCTCCATTCCTTTCTCTTGGTCTCTCTCCCGTCTTCATCCTCTTTTAAATCTATCATTTATTTGTTCGCGTTTCTGTTAAACGGCTTCAGTGATTTTGTTCTTTGATTAAATTAGACCTTTCTTGATGTTCACTTGAACATATATGAAGTGTGATTGATAGTATTTAGATTTGGTGCCAGTGTGAGACTGTAAAAGATAATGAACTGTTGGTGTTTAGTCCTGATTGTAATTGTGTTTATCTGTGTTTCCAGCTGCTGCACGTCTGTATTGAAGGCTGGGGTAACTGGCGCTGGTCTGAGCCGTTCAGTGTTGATAATGTGGGGACGCTGCTCAGAAGCATCCAGAGGAAAGGCCAGACCGCATCACTCATCATCAAAGTCATGCCTCTCACCGGAGTGCAGAAACAGGTGGAGCCCTCTATACACACACACACACACACACACACACACACACACACACACACACACACACACACACAAACACCGCCCCACTGTGCTCTGAAAACCTTATCAT
>JBBPDE010207943.1:0-15039 GCA_037974605.1 Nannopetersius ansorgii
TCTGGCCGATTTTAGTGCAGCATCCGGGTTCTTTCAGTGCACTGAGTTTTAGCTCGGTTTTCAGTGTGAGCGCACTACGCCCCCTAAAATAGCGCACTAAAAGTGCGCACGTGCGCGGTTTCGGACACACTCGGTCTCCATGGTATCCTGTGGATAATTTGTGTTCAAATTTCATTCCCACCCATGTCACTTCCACTACAGTCTCACACCCACAAAGTCTCACAATAACACATGCTAAAAGATTGTACGACTGCATTAAAAATTCTTTTATTTTACACTGTTCCTCTCCATTTTTTTTTAGCATGCTGCCATGTGATGTATTTTCATGTCCTAATCTGGGACACATAAGGACAAACTAGTGTTTACACTATAAAAGATATGTAGTGACAATTTAGCACTGTCCACTTGTAATCTGATTGTTTTTGACACATTTTAATATCAACTGTGAATAGGGCCTTTCTTGTCCCAGTGAACCAGCATTAATGGAATGGTTAACCAAAAAAATCAGTTTAAATAATTTTTGGAATCAATGTAAAATGTAATCAATTGGCCATATTTGATATACAAGTTATATATACACTGACGCCTTCAGTTTTGCAATGTTACAAGGCTAGTGTTAACAACACGTTGAGGGAGACTTGCATGACTTTGGGTAAATGAAAAAATTATGTAAATATTTCATAAGGTCTTGTTTCCATATAATTATAGAAGTGTTCATGCAGGCTTTCAGCTAATTCTGAAAGTCAATAATTCCTCACATGTGATATAAACATGCTTGTGTCTATACTATTCACTCACAAGAAACGCAGAGCTCTGAGAGGCATGTTACTGTTGACAGCCATGTTTTGAGGTGACAAAGACTTAAATCTAGAGCCCAGGATCTGTACTGTACTGTCAGACTTCTGAGGGAGGAAATGCCTTGGAGGGCAACTGGAGACAGAATGGGGTCCATGTAGTTCAGCAGTTCCAGACTGGTCAGTCCTAGAGCTTCAGACTCTCCTGTAAAGTATAAAGTGTCCATTTGTCATACGTGACCACAGCACAGTGCGAACACCATGAAATTCGTTTTCTGCATGTAACCCATTTTCACAACAGATAAATGCCACTAGCAGTCCTGGGATTCAAACCCACTACCTTCTGATGACCAGGGCAACTCCCTAACCACTAGGCCAGCAGAACTGTTAGGCAAGAGGAACTGTTATGCACAAACCACAAAACAAGCAACTAACATGCTAAACAATCATAAAGCAAAATAGGGTGTATAACGCACACTCACCAGATATCTGCTTTGCTTTAGGGAAACAGAAGTAATCATTGGGCAGAGGGCTTTGGTTTTCTCCCATCTTCAAAGAAAGGCGTTTTAGGTTTGGTAGGCACCGCAATAAATTATGAAGAGCTGTCTTGGGGATGGGTTTATTGCTTTCGTGGTAGTGAAAAGATACGAGGTTAGTGAGCTGGGACACAGCATTGATAACATCCATTACGGGAGCGCTGAAGACCTCACATAAACTGAAATGATTCAACTTGGGAGGTGCTGAGAGTGAACCTGCGAGGCTCGGACAGTGGCACTGGCGAATTTCAAGCCTCTTCAGTTCAACGAACCGACTGAGTGTCTCAAGAGCTTTGGGGTCCTGACACTTGTGTATCGTGAGCGAGACCAGCCAGGGCAAGCGACACGACAGTTCGGTCCAGTCCCTCACACCACCTGGCTTTAACACCACAACAGAACTGATCTTCCTCCTACCAAGAGTCCTCCAGAAATGCGCCTTATACGAGGTAACTTTATCTAGACACACTGTGCTGTTCCTCCACATGGTCGGGCGGTCTATAAGTCTTTTAAAGACCCTGCAGCTCGAACGAACGCTATGTTTGTCGGCAGGTGAGAGGAACTGGAACACAATGAGCCACACGTCCTCTGGTAGTGTTGCCATCGTCTTCCTGCAGATAAACTATAACTAAATTTAAAAATGGTGGTTCCACGTGGTGCATGTCCAGTTCTGACAGCTGAGTTTAACAGCCCTCTTTCTAGACTTCTTTGAATTATTTCTTTGGGATCGACTCTTTTTCTTGAAACAGATTAAAATGCCCATCTGTTTACAAACATATTTGTTTACACCTTTACATATTTTAAATTCATAAAATGTCACACTGAAACGGTGTAATAACACATATGAGTCGGTTGAATCAGACAATCTGATTCAACGAAACGAAACTTTTGAACGAATCGGTTGAAACTGAATCATGAAAGCAGTGTTGCCAGATTGGGCGGTTTCCGCCACATTGGGCTTCTTTTGGTTATGCTGGGCTGGGAAAATGGGCATTGGGCGGGTCTATAAAATTTGGGCTGCTGTTTAAAATATTTAGCGGGTTTTACTGTCAGCATTATACTAAGAATATATATTTTTTTAAATCATGGTGATAATATGGAGAAACAAAAAAGTACGTGTCACTTACCTGTCCAGTCAGCCGTCACAAGTAGTTCATTCAGAGAATCTGTCAAATATGACATGACCTCATCAATTAGTAACACTCATTAATTAACCAAACATCACAGTGAAA
Organism: Nannopetersius ansorgii; assembly: GCA_037974605.1. Lineage (NCBI taxonomy): Eukaryota > Metazoa > Chordata > Actinopteri > Characiformes > Alestidae > Nannopetersius > Nannopetersius ansorgii. The sequence goes on from JBBPDE010207943.1 coordinate 2,560, forward strand.
TTGTATTGGTCACTTGTTAAAAGAGCCAAAAACGTTCAACCAAGTCACAGAGAGGTGATTAGATAGCATCATGCCGAAGTGGGGAAAATACAAAAAACTTTACAGAAAGCAATGGGAGACTTATCCGGAACAAAAATGCTGGATTGCCATTTTTCTGTGTTTATTCTATAAAACTGTTTATAACGTCATGCTCTTTATCAGGCTAAGTCTACACTTTTATGTTCAACATAAGTTTTTGCTAGGTGGAGATTTGGGCTGGTTACCTTAATCAGTGCTGTTGTTTTAATTGTATTGTACTGAGAGACACCATCTGCCGGAATCAAATTCCTTGTATATGTTCGCTCACATACTTGGCCAATAAACGCGATTCTGATTCTGATTCTGATTTTTACTGAAGTGGGCGGGTTTTACGTTGCGTTTGGACTGGAAACTGTCGCTCAGATCTGGCAACCCTGCATGAAAGCCGCGTCTCCCGTGACCGACATGACGTCACGATGGCAGAACGATTCAAAAAAGACCCGCTTGCAACGGATTCGTTAGGAGGTCGAGCCTATACAAGAAATCCGTTTAGGAAAACACGTTTCTTTAAATATTAAGAAATGTTACCCGTTCTTTTGTTCTGCAGGATAGTGATCACATATATCAAATACGGACTTGCTTTGTAGCGCCGGACGTTAGGCTAAGTTTGGGTAAGTTTGCGAAGTTAGCATTAGCCAGATGGTTGACAACATTGTACTATTTGTTTCAGTACTTGTATGTTTCAAGGAAAAGCTAGGTTACTGCGTGTTTTGTTAGGTTGTCACGTTCGTTGTGCTGTGCTAATGTACTGTTGGTCGATTTGCTGTTGATTGGAGCAAATAATCGACTAATGGTGCATTAGCACGACATAAACTTGATGAAACGAAAATGAGTTGTACATACTTTTGTGCTTTGTAATAACGAGGCAGCTGGTCGACTGGTGGCCTTGTGGTTAGGGAGTTGTCCCTGTGATCAGAAGGTTATGGGTTTGTACCACAGGACTGCTAGTGGTACCACCCGGGCACTGTGCTCCTGGCTGCCCGTTGCTTTGCTTGGCGAATGGGTTACACGCAGTAAACGTATTTCACACTGTTGACATTGTGCTCTGGAGTGTGTACGTACGACAGATGGAGACTTCTCTTTATAACGTTAGCGCTTTGTTGTCCATCGTATTTTTAAACCACAGAAGCTGTGGGTCCTGTTTATGTATTATGTCTAAAATAAATTTATTGGATGAAGTTAAATTTAGCCAACTGCAGGGTTTTACATTTAAGGGTATGTAAACATGTACAGCTGGTCTTAATGTTACGACAAGTTATTTGTGTATATTTCTTTTCGGCTAGTTTTGTGTAACACTTTTGGACCACAAAAATATCAGAGATCTGAAAATCTGAATATTGAATCCAATTTCTGATCATTTTTTAAACTAATTTGCCATTACTGCAAGTAATCTCAAAATGCAGGACATGAGTTTGTGCCTGCATTTGAAGGCTGTTGATCTATATATGAAATGAAAAAGCAAACAGAAAAAATGCTGTCTTTTCCTTTCTCAGCCTCCTGCCAAGTAATTGCTGATGAATCATAAAGCTCTAAATGATTGGGTCTGGCAACTTGGCTTCCAAGCAGATGTATCATTCACGAGTCAAAACTTATCATGGCACTCCTGTCCGACAGTACGCCAAAGCAGGTCATGAATGCAGTGGGGCCCCACTCGCTGTGACTGCAGATAAAAGAGCTGGACCACGAGCCACCTTTGTGATGAACTCGACGGTGCAAAATGCAGCAGACTCCGGACCACACATGCCCTGTGAGCTGAGCAGCATCAACACCACAACAGTGGAGCAGCAGCTTTCTGAGCACCGGGTATCATCTGCTCCTGTACTGAAGCAGCTCACTGACACCCCTGCCAAAGTATTTGCCAGACTGAAGGCGAAACTTAAACAGCAGAACCTTGTGGAGTGCAAAGAGAATACACAAGATGTACAGATGGATAAAAACAGCTCATTACAACTGAAGATGAATCAGTCAGAGGATGAAAATTCTGTGCAGGATGGTCAAGAAACATATGTGCTCACACTTTCGCCTCCCGAGGCCCAGAAGACAACTTGGCAAGTTAGAGCCCAGCCACTCCCTGCCACCACAGATCTTGCCACTAATGTGGTTAATACCAGTTCGGTTTATGGTTAGTTATGTCACTTTTATTTCTCACGGCTCACTTGTCCTATAAGTAGAGGGTTGTTTTTGTTGTTTGTCAGAGCTGGGGTTTTGGAAATGCTAAACTGTTATGGTTAACTGCTAATGTGTACTGGATTTATATATATCCAAATATGGATAAAACACGATCAAGTTAAATCTGTGCTGTCTTTTGGTTGTCTTCAGATTTGGACTGAACATAATTTATTAAGACAGGTTTAAAATAGAAAAGTCAAAGTACTAAAGATCAAACTTCTCGTTCCAGCAAAACAAATATGTAGCTTGAAATGTCAATGTATGATGATCCCCAGTGAAGTCGTGGTTTAGAGTTTGTGGTCCCAGTCGTTCGTGGATTTTCTTGGAATCTAACTAATAATTGTTTGTGGAAACTGTAAATATCCACCACATTTTTTTTTCTTGTTTCTTTGCAATATATAAATGTTCATGCTTTCTAGTGCTTAATTATTAAGAAAAATATTATTTACTAATTTGGTAAATGACTAACATTAATGTAAATTCGGCTAAATTTCGGTATAAAATATAAAAATTAATACTGTTGAGTGAACACAAAGCAACCGTATATTGGCTGCTGTCCTGTGAGGCTGTGGTCACGGACCGGTTTAATATCAGAAACTATTTTCACGGCCTGGCCTTTAAGGAGTGGCAGGTAAATATACGTATACGCATTTATACAAATAAATGATACGCATAAAAACGGGGATATTTTAACAATATAATAATGGGGTATATTTAAAATATAATCCAATTTGTACTCGCAGCTTTATTAACAGCATTTTCATAACAACAAGCCAACAACATAACACGTGTAATATCTACAGTTTTTTTTTCTTCTATGCAGCCTGGGGTTTGGGGATCGCTGCTGTGAGGCATCTCTGACAAATTGCAGTCCAGCATTCCCTCATAATAACTCCTTCCCGCGTGGAGCTATCTTGAATGTTACTCTGAGTGCTCTCTTTCCTTACGGTTTGTTCTTCCTAAAGCCATGTTATTACTGTAAATTTAATGACATTATTTTATTTACCCTGCTTTTACCAAAGCAAACACTTTCATGAGTTACAGTACAGTTTATATATAGGGGTAATGTCAGTATTGTACATTCTAGCACTGCAGGAGACAGCAGTTCAGGGTATACTGTACAGTACATATATGACTTTACCTTTACAGTTTTAAAGGGTAAATGTATTAAACTGAGTTTAAAATTATAATCTATTTATATATCATACAGTACAGTGTACACTGAACTCCCACAGTGCTTAAAATACTGATGTTACCCCTGTATAGACTGTACTCTAATTCGTGCATGTGCATTTTCTTTGGCATGTGTTGTCGTTTTCTTTGGTACAAGCAGGATAAAGAGTAATAAATTAATTTAATTTACTGTAATAAAAATAGAGGCCTTTAAGAAGAACAAAATGAAAAATATAAGTGCACTCAATGCGCTCCACGGAGAAAATTCTGGACTGGAGCTGCGTCACAGGGCAGTAAACCACTCAGTGGTATTTCATCATCCCAAGACGTACATTCTTTGTCTTCTCGACAGTACCAAAAAAAACTGTAGTTATTTTTATATGTTTAAATGTTTCTGAATGTAGGTTTATATTTGTTACAAAATTAGTAAATAAACGAGTTGTTGTGTTTTGGGGAAAAAATGCATAAAAATGCCTTTTGTTATACTGTAAACCCTAAATATGCCTCCAAATTTTAAACTCAATTGAGTGCATTATTCTTGAAGAAAATGTAAAGGTAAATAATCAGTCAGAAAACTTTATTTGCATTAGCAGCATGCTAATGCGTACACAAAAGAAACTTTGAAAAAAGTAGTGTTGTTTTTGGCGACCTGTCTTAGTTTTGGTTTCAGTCTAGTCTTTGCGTCAAGCTGTCATTTTAGCTTTTATTAGTCTTGGTCACATACCTTTTTTAGTCTGGTGAAGTTTCAGTTGACAAAGTCTGAGCATTTTAGTTTTATTTTAGTCAGAATTAACATTTCAAATACGACGACAAGACTCGAAGAACTCGTGCTGCGTGCTGCAGCAAGCTTCTTTTTATGGTGGACTGGACTATGGCGGTTTTACGCGAGTGCTGATCTGCATAAAATAATATATAAAGTGTAATATGCAACTGTAGTTTTATCAAAAAGATTTAACATTTAATCTTGATTAGCTTGATGTGGGAATGCTGGACTGCGTCTGCCAAAGACGCGTCACCGGCCCAGAAGCCAATCAGCAGCAAGGAGAAAAACGTTCTCGGATTGGCTACTTTCAAACCTCCTGTCTTAGAGTTCTCTCAACAGTACCAAAAAAATTATTTTATATGGAAATTTAACTGAATTTACATTGTTACAAAATTAGTAAATTATATTTTTCTTAATAATTTGGCACCAAAATGCATGAAAACTGAAGAAAAATGCAGAGGATACCTGCGGTTTCCACAAAACATTAGTTAAGTTGTAAGTAAAAATCTGCAAATAAGCGGATTTTTATCAAATATTTCCACATTTCCTAGTTCATGGTATTATTTGTGCTGCAGATTAGTATTTTGGTAAAATATAATTTTAACAAAAGATCACAGAAATGATCTAACATCAACAAGTAAATTATTTTGCATTTTTCAGAGCCTTATGTGGTACTGGAGCGTTTGTCTTTAGAAAAATCGACTCTGTTGGGATGGTCAAAGCAGATGCAAGATAACAATTGTATCTGTATCGGCAGTTCACAGTGTACTAAAAATAAAGGTAATGTCCCCCAACGTTATATACTCAAACGGTATGAAATTATTTTACTGACCGCTTAATCATTCATTTCAATCTTGTTGATTTCTAGGCTGTCGTGTTTTTGATGAGGCAAGTACAAAAGATGATTCAGAAGATGGAACTAAGGAAGAAGAAAGAAATCCTGTGGATGATATCCAGGGTTTGGGTGTGGTCAACAGACAAGCAGAGTCACAGAAACCAGAGAGTGTGGCCAGCAGCCATGGCGGAAAACCCTATCAAGCCTTTTCTAATGTAAAAGATGATGCTCTCCTGCAACTTTCTCCTCGTTTTTCTATACCTCGAAAACAAGCTGCAGCCTTCAAATGCAAGAAACAGAGCAGTAAGGAAGAACATGATGAAGCTCAAAATACAAAGACCAGTGTAAGGAAAGAGCATTGGTCTCTCCTTGATGTGGACATATATATGTGTAAAGAAATTTCATGACTCAATAATAAATCCCATCTTTACCTTTGAAAAAACGTAAAGATCGGTAAAGAGGAAAGAATGGTTCATGTTGCAATTAGACATAGCATGATACCACATTTTCATGTCCGATACCAATATTGTACATTTGGATACCTGTCGATACAATACAAATCCAATACTTGTGGAGTCTTCTCTCAGAAAACTATAATATAATGCTTTAAAAAAATGCCTGGATACATTTTGTATACCTTAACACAAATACAAAATCATAACTGATATAATAAGGAAGACACATTGGTCACCTATGATGTGCCAGTTGTAAAAACAGCATAACAAATGTAGAGGTCATTTATTCTTAATTTAGTGTGATTTGCACGCATTTAGTGCTAAATGTTGCGCCCTAAATCTAAATGTTGCACTTGTACCAATGGCAACTCTAAACGTGGGAATTTAATGTAGCTCTTTTACAAATGGCGAGATATGCTAATTAGTCACGCCCCGTGTTTACGATTGCTGTGATATGCCCTCACCAACATGGAGGATTTGCCTTAAATGATATTAAATCTAAATGTTAAATATGAAAACTATATCTCACTCTAAATGTCAAACTTCACAGTTGGATAGGACTCTGTGAGACCTTTCCAAGTTCGCCATAACAGCCCCGGGAGATTCGGAGTTATACCGCTCACCTCGGACAAAAGTAATGGGACACCCGAGGTGAATGATATAACTCTGGTTCTCCCGGGATTATTATGGCAAACGAAGGATTTTTGGAAAGGTCTTATCGAGCCCTATCTAACTGTAAAGTTTCACGGAGATTGATGGTTTCCCTGGTTAGAAAAGCTGCAAGTACGTTTTATGGGGGATTAAAGTATTGGGACATCCGGGTGAGGTGTCCTAATACATTGGGCAGTCTTGGTGTTTTTTTTCGAGTGTGAAGTAACTCCAAACTGCTGACATGTTGGCAAGTCTCTCACACAACAGAAACTCTACATATGATTCATCTTCTACGTTTTTTTTTTTTTTATCCTGATTTCTGATACAGTAATTTAGGTCGTGATCGGACCAATACAGCTACAGAATATTGGATTGGCGCATCTGTAGTTGCAATTCAGTTGTCAAAATATAATTATGAAAATGATTTCCTAATTTATTAAAGTATGCATTGTCTCTTCTGATTTTAGGTAAAGGGGATTCATTTAAGGGAGTGGATCTTGAAGCTGCAACAAAACAAAGAACTTGTTGTTGATGGTGTTCGTGTGTAAGTTCCTTTCTACCATAGTGGCTTTGGTTTGTGCTGTTAAACTGCACCCAACGTGTTTTTTGTTTTTGTTTTTTTTTTTAATTTTTTCATAAAACAGATGTAAGGTGTAAATATAGGAGTGTTTTATTAGACATTCCCTCCTTATTTAGCATGATATTTATTAGCAAAAATATAATATCCTACAGGGCATGCTATTGGAAGACATACATTTAACTCTATGCCTGCCCATCCATGTATGAATTTTGTGGAATTCAAATTATGGCCAGCTGTATTTTTTTACTTTTTTTTTTTTTTTTTTTACTGTTTCTAAACTTTATACACAGAGACAACAATGTACCTTGGCACAGCAGCTACATCACTGAACGAGTTTCGAATAATGTGGTTAAGACTGCATCTGGCAGTATCTATGTACTTATTGGAAAGATGTCGCTCAAATATAAGTCACGTAAGCACTTGGAACTTCTCAGCCTGAATTGATCTAGTCTCTCTCTGCTTTTTTAATCTAACATGGATATTTTCTTTTTCAGAATTTCCTTTGTGGTTTTTGAAGAAGTTTCTATATGGGTTTCCAGAAATGTGGAAGGAATACTTGAATACATATTTGGCTGAGCAGGGAAGGCATGTTGTCTATGAATTTTGTATTATCGTATAAACTTCAGGTTAGGCTTGTTTGTAACTCTCTCAGTAATAAAAAATTTAATTTCAGCTCTGAAAAAAAGAGGAACAACTCAGCCCCTTGTGAACAACAAAAGAAAAGGCCCTCAAGAAAACTGACTTCCAAACAGCCCAAGTACCCTGTGACCCGTAAGACTTCTAGTTTTGTCAAAAATAAACTATACAATATAGAGAAAGTATAAAAAGACAGGCTTGTAATGAGTATTTTCATGTTGTAGTCCTCTCTAAAATGCTGGACAAAAAATGAAATGTGAATGTAAAATGTAACTGCTTTCATGGATTTGATCAAGGCTGATATTCAGAAATTACTTTTAATGTTTTTGTTGCAGCTTCTGTTAGACCTGCTGTCAGTGTCCAGCCCCATGAAGCAACAGTTTCCCGCAGTGGCCGACTTATCAAACCGCCTTTGGAGTACTGGAGAGGAGGGAGGATCATTATAGACTCTGATATGAATGTTACCATCAACGAGGATTATGGGAGGATTTTATTCATGGTAGTAATTGTGAATTTTTTTGTTGTTTTGGTTTTTAAAAAAAAAATTAACACATGTCTTGAAGATACAATTTCATATATTTTTTTAGCCCAGAAGAAAAGCAGTGGTAATTTCACAAAAAAAATCAAAAGACCAACCAGATGTGTCCAAGTCTCCAACTAAAGGTAAGCTTTATGCTTCAAAATGCTGAAACATATGTGATGTTGTAATATTGAGTCAAATTATATGTTTCCCACCATTCTACATTTTCTTTGTTACAGATACACAAACTGTTAAAGATGTCTTTGCACCAAGGAGACATCTCACACGTAAATCTCAAAAGAGGCTTCAGGGAACCAAAGCATTAAAAAATGGTTCACAGAAGTCACCCCAGGAAGCTGACTTTGGTCTTGACAATACAGCTGACTGCCCCTCTGCTGAGCTTGAGAGAATCTGTTTGAGGAGAGGACGGTCTTATTTGCGAGGAAGAAACTATACTGGCACAGAGTGTGAAATGTCTGACCCAGAAACTATGCTTGGCACAAATGCTCAGTCATCACCTGAAAAGGCTTTTGCATTCCAAGGCTCTGCAAGGAGTCAAAATAGCAGGCATAACCGAGAGCAGCTCAAGGGCGTAACTCATGGTGAGCTTCCAGCTCAATGCTCTGACTCTGATGTTACTTCTCCTTACACTTGTTCCAGAGTCCGTAATAGTGTAGATTCAGATGATGTCTTTATCCCTCCACAAGCACAAGTGAGGAAAGGCTTGAAAGCAGGCCAGAAAAGCAAAAGGTTTTCACCTAAAACACCTACTTCAGAAGAAGAGGATTCTGACTTCCATGTGGAACAAAAAACAATTAAGATTTTAGAAACAAAGACTTTAAGACAAAGACGTGTTCTAAAGAAATACAAGAATTGCATTGAGAGTGCAGGTGATGTAACCATTGTACATTCAGAACTGGGAAAACAAGACAAAAAGAAAACTATGCCAAAGAGCAGAAGACGGAGGAAAGTTTCAGGAGCTTCTGTTAGCGAAACCAATGGACTGACTTGTCCAGACAACACGCATCGGGTGGATGAGGTTCAGTCTTCTGTGTCTGATAACTCCGGGAGTGCATCAGTGAAAGGCAAAGCAGGTAATAAAAACAGACAAAGTAGGACACAGAGTAAGAGTGAGCAAGATGTGTCGGAGGGAAAATGGACCAAGAAAGAGCTTCAGAAACTTCACGAGTAAGTTCAGATTTTTTTTTTTCGTGGTTTTAGAACCGTGATGTCCTTCTAGTATCAAGCTGGATGGATAAAGTGAGGCTGTCAAAGTCAAAAGTTGTAGGCTGAAAATAGACTGGACCACTCGTAAAACATTTCTGAGAGCTAAAATAACATACTTTATGTAAATGTGTAGCGACTGGGCTGGCCAGTAAATAAAGGATCTGAAAGGGGATATTTTTAGGTTGGGAACTTATTAAAAATACCATATAACCTTAATGATGAAAAAGAAGCTTGTTTTACGGGTTGTTTTACTCGTACTTTGAGATCAAGCTCTCTGTATGCTGTGTTTAAGCTCAGTCAGGGCAACAAATAATGAATAACCCATCATGGGTAAAATTATTGCTACATACCCAGAACAATGAATGCACATAAGGGTTAACATGTCTTTACTTTCATCATTGCTAACCCATTACAGTATAGTGTCTGTCTTATTTAATCATTGAGTGGCCTGTTCATCCATATAATTCTGTGTACATCATTCATTGGACAGGAGTACGCCATTAAGAAACACTTCTCAACTCCGATGTTTAACAGATAAAGATGCCTTTATTGTCAATGTACACAAGATATAGTGAGATTGCAGATGTATTAAGATATCAAAGTCTGTGTATTTTCTTCATGTTTAGGGCTGTAAATTCATTACCTAAGCACAAGAGTGGCTACTGGGTGGATGTTGCTTTAGCAGTTGGAACTCGATCAGCTAAGGAGTGTCAGGAACAGTTCACTGTGTACTGCCAAGCTCGTGGAAGATCAAGAGCAAAACAAAAGAAGGGTCCTAAACCACTTGAACCAGGTCAATTTTATTTTTAATATTTAGTCATATGCCGGTATTATTCTTTTGAATTTTAGAATGGTTTACATGTTTTATCAAGAGCCTCTGAAGTTGTTGCCTCAGATAAAAGTATAGACGCTCTGGTGTTTCTGACTTTTGCAGAAAAAGAAACCGCTCAGATTACTGCTAAGGTTGGAACGTTAAAGAGGAAGAAACAAATGTGGGAGTTCTTGGATCACATGCCCAAAGATGACCACGATGATGTTTTCACTGGCTCACCAATGCACAGCAAACAAATCAAGGTGAAAAAACTGTCTGCTTTTGGTTGAGTTTATTTTATTCATTAGTATGACCGTTTCATCAATCGCACTACTGTTAAGTTTTATTACAACTGTTTTCGGTCTCATGTTTAAGGACCAATCATCTATCATTTAAAATCATTTAAAAAGCAGTGACTGTAATGTGAGCATTGGTGTCTGCCAAGGCACAAAACAGACATGGAGTAAAAAAATATGGCAAAACAAACAGCAAACTCTTAAACAGACCAACATTAAAGCTCAAGTCAATTATATATATATAAAAAAAGATGTGACTGTTAAAAATAATCTTGTGAATGCTGCTACGCATTCAAGTACTCTCACCATAATGGCTTGGCAAGAGTCAGGGAATTAATTTCCAAAATTCTCTCATACTGAATTATTTAAGGTGTAAATAGAGTGGTCCAGAGCAGGTTTGATTTGAGATGCGGTGTTCTGGGGGCATTTCATGAGTTTGAACTGTTTAGAGTGGTGGTCAGTGGAAATATATCTCTGCCTTTAAAAGTCCCCTCATGGAAAGTTAAGAAGTTAAAGTAGGTGGCATAAGAATGTAACTGCTGCATTCCAACAACATTTGTAGCCACCTAGCAAGATCATAGCAACCACAAAGCATCAACCCACATTTACCATAGCAACTGTGCAATTGCACTTTCTTGTTAAAATGCAATTTAATTACAGTTACAGTTCCAGAAGCACCCATGTATAGTGAAAAAACGTTATATTGGGGTTAAAAAAAAGGCCTAGAAATGCCTATTTTTATAGTGTAAACCCTAAATATACCCCCAAATATGCTCCAAAAACACTCTAATTTAATTTAAACTCAGTTTAATACGTTAAACTTAGTGAAAATGTAAAGAATAACCCCTATCAGTACTGTACAGTTTACACTTAACTCCTGCAGTGCTAGAACGTAAATACCAATATTACCCCTGTATAGACTGCATTGTAATTCATGCACAGGCGTTTTCTTTTGTATAAGCAGTAATTTAATGTAATGACTGAGCTCAACAGCCCCTTAATTTAATTTACAGTAATAAAAATACAGGGCTTTAAGAAGGACAAAAGTTTGGCTCGAAGAAAAAAATTGCTGGATCCAAAACGCATTTAATTTCATTTTAAATTCAGCGTAATACATTACCCTTAACGAAAATGTAAAGGTAAACCTTTAAAAAGTGCGGAATGGCAATCTTTGCATTCTGGAAAAGACCAGAACGTCCGTTTTCTGTATTGCCATCGGCCCGAGATGTCCATTTTTAGCACTGCCACTGATACGGCCCTCCTGATTGGGACCTCATTCTTCTTTATGTAGCGTATGGTGCTCTCATTGATGCCATAAAGGCGTGCTACAGCAGGAGAGCATTTTAAAAATTGATCTATGCCGTTGAGTAAAATATAGACGGGGAAAGATTAAGGACAGTTGGGTCCCCTTAAAAATGTGGGTCAGAGAGGGAGTCTATGTCATGGATGAGGAGATGGGTGTGCCAGGACCTGGGATCTCTGATAACTTGTGTCTAGTGCTGTTTAAGTTGTAATGTTTGTGCTGCAAAAGTTTTTCATATTGTAGTGATTCATACTGTTTATAGAGAGTGTTGTATTGCCTTTCAGCATGTTAGTCACATTCTCAAATGCAAGTGATATAGTCCTGTTTGTAGATGCTGTTTTAAGTAGCCAGGCTACTTACTCCTCTCTGACTCCTGAAAATATGGAAGATTTATTTCTAATGTAAAAATGTCACATTGTTCTATTTTGGGGTGTGATCTATAGGAAACCTGCAATTGAGAATTTAATATGATTTCCATCAAGCAATTGGGATATTGTTACATGTTTGTAACAGTTTTTTCTATGAAGTTTTGGTTGCAGCCTTTTGGTGTTTCCAGGACAAATAGGCATTTGTGGCTGCAGTGTCACTGGCTGCTATGCACAACATGCAAGTGTGATAACCGCTATGCTGCTAACAGTCATTATTGACTAGGTGGGGTGGGAAGTGTTGATGGTGTGAAGGTCTTACATTGATTTTGTATTGGGCAGACACAAATAAATGTATTGGCAAATATTTTCCCTGTTTATTGTTTATGTCAAAAGCCGTACAGGCTATAGGCTCTTTATAGTGGCATACTTATGATTCCCTTAGAATATGGTCATTTCTGTTAATAAATGGAGGATTAATGTGTGTGCAAATAGTTAACTAAGATGCCTCTCTCTGTGTGTGTGTGTGTGTATGTGTGTATGTGTGTATGTGTGTGTATGTGTGTATGTGTGTGTGTGTGTGTGTGTGTGTGTGTGTGTGTGTGTGTGTGTGTGTGT
>JBBPDE010207958.1:0-15038 GCA_037974605.1 Nannopetersius ansorgii
GAGGTAGAGAGGCAGGTGAGGTACAGTGAGGTAGAGAGACAGGTGAGATACAGTGAGGTAGAGAGGCAGGTGAGGTAGAGAGACAGGTGACCATTATCATACACAAAGAGCATTTAATGTGCATTACAGGAATAGAATAAAAATACAAATTATATAAGCAATAGGAAATAAAAAAGAATAAAAGTAGTAAAAGAACATAAAGTCAATAAAAGGTGGTCACAAGTGCAGTGGAATAAAAAGGAAGTGCTGAGTGTGTCTGTGTGTCCTCCTCCAGGTTCGGACGTGGTGGACTGGCTCTTTCACCACGTGGAAGGTTTTACTGACCGGCGAGAAGCGCGCAAGTACGCAAGCAACTTACTGAAGGCCGGCTACATCCGCCACACCGTCAACAAGATCACCTTCTCCGAGCAGTGCTACTACATCTTTGGAGACCTCTGTGGAAGTGAGTTCTTTTAGGTTTTATTTATTTATTCACCTATTTATTGATTTATTTATTTTGCATGACATTTTCAAAATAACCCTCAGAACTACAGATTTCAGTAAATATAACCGGTGTAAAACAGTCTAGAACCGGCGTTTACCCTCAGAACTCAGAGTGTATCAGTAAACTCTAATTACAGTAAATATAACCGGTGTACAACAGTCTAGAACCGGTGTTTGTTCTTCTACACTCTCGCTGTTTGTTGCTCTCTTTCTCTCGGCGTGCCGCTACTCAGACGCTCTGCGGAGCCCTTTCCTCTTTGAATTTTCCCCTCCCACTTGTGGGCAGAGACTATCCTGATAGTTCTCCCGAGTTCGAAGATCATGTGGTTTTCTGTTTGTTTCTAAAACTTAAAATAAAAGAAATTCGTTTGTTTTTGTTTTTTTATGATCATTTGCAAGTGACGCCGTTTTTAAACCCCAGTAGTATTTTTTATTATTACATATGGTTTTAAATTACAATCATTTTGGTTCTACGTGACACAGGAACATCATTAAAGCTCAGCATCCATTTAAAGCTATGATGACAATTTACTATTCGTTGCTCTGCAGGCATGGATCAGTACCGCTTGCGTTCTAAGGGTTAAGAGTTCTCATTTTCCCATCGTAATCCCATCTCTCCCTCTTTCTCAGACATGGCTAACCTCTCCCTGCATGACCATGACGGTTCTAGTGGGGCGTCTGACCAGGACACTCTGGCTCCGCTGCCCCACCCCGGGGCAGCCCCGTGGCCCCTCGCCTTCCCCTACCAGTACCCCATTCCTCACCCCTACAACCCCCACCCACTGCACGAGCCCACCTACAGCTACACAGCCGGTGGGGGCAGCGCTGGCAGCCCACACAGTGAAGGTAAGAACAGTGATGGTGGACCAACAAGAACTCCCATTTTATCTCTTAAACACAGGCTTTGGTTTAAACTCTCTACTGACTATGAATTATTCAGTAAATACTAGTTATTTATTAACTGCTCTAAAACTAATACACATGTTCTGTAGTTCTATAGTTAGAAATCAAGCATGGACCCACATACCAACCTTTAGTGTAAGAGTTTAAATATCAGATGTACACTATATGGACAAAAGTATTGGGACACACCTCTTAATGATTGAATTCATTACAATCCCTTACATCTATGACATTTAGGACAATGCCATGCTTCCAATTCTGTGGACCCAGTTTGGGGAAGAACCTTTTCTACTCCAGCAGGACTGCACAAAGCGAGCTCCATAAAGACATGCTGGAGGAGTTCAGTGTGGGAGAACTTGACTGGTCCACACAGATTCAACCCCAACAACCCCATACAGCACTTTTGGGAAGAACTGGAACGGAGATCCAGACCTTCAGTGTCTGACATCATAAATGCTCTACAGAATGAATGGACACAAATTCCCACAGAAACTCCAGAATCTTGTGGGAAGGCTTGCAAGAAAATTGGAAGCTGTTATAAGCTGTAAATGAGGGATCAGCTCCACATATCAAAGTGTATTTGTATTTGAATACAGCGACAATTAATTCCCTGTTGGTGTAATGGTCAAGTGTCCCAATACTTTAGTCTATATAGTGTATTACTTCAGTGTGCTTATAATTGAAGTTACATTTATAACAGAGTGATTATAACATGAAGTACATGTAATCAGTGTTAGTCAGTGGGTAGTTGATCAGAAAACATCCTATTGATTAGAATCATAATCAGAGTCAGGCGGTGCCGCCAATGGACCCGGGGAGCTGTACCTTGCTCAAGGGTACCTCAGTGCTGCCACTAGGAGTCCTGGGATTGGAATCCACATCATTCTGATTGCAGGGATAACACCCTAACCACTAGACTTCCAGCTGAGCATTACTGGTAAAAATGCACCGTGGTCTGTGGAGAAACGCCTCATCACTATATGTATGTGTTCGCAGCTTCTGATGACAATAATGTAACCTTGAACCTTGCTCACCTGGAGCTGTGATTAGACAGCTGTGATTGGTTAGAGGCACATTTGCATATTGCAGCCTGGGGACTGATATCCTGATACCGGTTACCAGCCGATAAATTCTTCAGCCCTGTTTCAATTGTCCTGTTTTCTGTTTCCTCAGGAAGCCGCAGCAGTGGTTCGAACCGAAGCGGCACGAAGGCCGGAGCCGTAGAGACGAAGTCTGGCGGCAGCGGAAGCGAAACAGAGAAAAGAGAGAAGGCCCCCAGCGAGCGCTCGGCGGCGCCCCCTAGCGAGCACAGCGTCCGCAGCACGCACAGCATCCGCAGCGTCCAATCACACAGCCAGGGCGTGGCGTACGGACCCCCGGGCCTCCCACCACAGCCACCTCTCGTAGCAGCCGCGCCCGGTTCGCCCCCGGGCCGGGATTTATCCTCAGTGCCCCCAGAACTCACGGCCTCGCGCCAGTCCTTCCGCATGGCCATGGGAAACCCCAGCGAGTTCTTCGTGGACGTCATGTGACCCCAAGCTGTGGACTGTGACACTAAAGAGCCGGAGAGGAGGATAGAGAGTTCTCGTCTAAGTGTCCCTCGCTTCGTCCCTTCCGCGTCCCGTGGCTTGTACTTTCTTCAGTGAAGAATCCTCGGCTAGATGGAGCACTTATCCCTCGGAAACTCCCTCACAGGCTCCACTTTGAGGCTCTGCAGGGACGGGGGGGATGGGGGTCAGAAAGCTTTCTGTTCCGTGTCCCATTTTTCTTTTTCATGTACTTTTCCTGCATTTGCTACTTTCCTCCCGTTTTTCTTCGCCTCAGTCAAAATGCCCTTTTTTATCAGAGACTAATAATAACAGAGCAGCAACAGACAGGGGGCGCTGTCCTCTCTCACTGTGACTTGTCTTTTGCTTTAAAAAGATGAAGTGAAATCATTTTATAATGGTTTAAAAACAAAAACCTATCTTGAGAAAACTGTAGACAGTCATGTTTTATTTTCATCCATCTCTAATCATGGAGGGTGAGAAAGAGGGGAGGGGCGATCAAATCCATTGGCTGAAAGAATATTAGAATAACGTAAAAAATATTAATAATAATACATAATAATAACATAAGTTAAGGTTCATGATGATAAGCATGTTTGATGCTTGGACCCCTAATGAAGTAATTAAAGAGGCCATATCATGGGAAACTATTTTTCTCATTTGTTTTTATACATTAAAGTGTCCAATCACTTTTACATATGTGCCACACCCATCTGCACTGAATATATAGTGCAGTTTTTGAAAGGCCAGCCAATCAGACGAGAAGTCATTTACATATATCAGTCCTGGCAGCACAGTAATGCAAACAGCCTGGGATAAAGAGAGGCTGGACTGTTTCACAAAATCACATAAACATCTTAAATTGAGGTCAAATATATGTGAAAATGTGGCCATTCATTTAATGCAGTGCATTGAATGCTATTTATCACCAATAATTCGCAGTTTAGGATCATTTTAATAATTATAGCTGCTCTACTTAATGATGTCATTAAGTTTTGTTATCAGGTTTATTTGGACGAATTTGACTACCAAGAAAACAGCTTAGGAAGGAACATACCCCCTCGCTTCTTTCTCGCTCTTCCCAAAGCAGCCCAGCACTTGCATATCTTCCTCTTGTTTTATCAGTCACATTAACATCCACTATTTTTTACAGTCTACTGTTTCTTTGTATTTCTGTAAGCTCTCCATTATTTTTCCAAACCACATTTATTACAGCTTTTTAACGATTAGAAACCGATACTGTATGGTATCGAAACGGTTCAATTTAATAATCGCTGTACACTGTTTTATGCCAAAACAAATTGTTTTTATTTATAAACATAGTTTTATTGCCTAAACATTGACTCCTTTTATTTTTTCCAATCCACCATTTATAAGCCTCTTTTCGTACTTGGTATTAAAACGTCTGTCTGCAATCAGAACACATCAAAATGCACACAGAAGAAATTCAGATCCAAAAAGGTCTGACATTTTATATTAATTATATTAATTAATTAATTATATTATAAATTATATTAAGAAAAAGGAAAAAAAATCCTTTCCCTTGACTTCCCACTTCTCTATGGCTTACAATGTTCTTCTCTAGGGCTTATGTATTGTTGGGTGAGGTGTTGGCTAGTTATTATGTGACAGTTGTTGTATAGATGCTCTGACTGCAGTATCTTGGTTAAATAGTTGACATAGATTTAAGCTGTTTTTCAGGTAAGAAACAGTTGTGGACTTCTTACCCCTGTTTTACACCGGATGCGTTGCGGTGTGTCTCCGACACGGCAGCCACAGCTAATCGCCGCCAATAAAGTCAATGCATCAGTTTACACCAGATCCCATGCGTCGCATCTCCACTATGTCTCTGTTCCGTCACATGTCCGGCAGTCTTTCGAGATGCGCATCAAGTCTAATTTTGACGGATACGGATCAAGAACGTCACACAGAGAGCATGCGCCAACTCCAGGCGAACCCTTCACAACATGGAATTATACTAAATAATTATAAAATCATATCTATGACCCACATATTGTTGACCAGTGTATTTAAACAGAAAAAAAACATCACAAAATGAATCTGTGTCATTCAAAATTGGACTTTAAATGCATTAATTGTTTTCTTTATTACAACACAATAAAGTATGACAAACACGACATTAAACACAGCAATGCAACACAATACTAAACACTTTAAACAATTAAAGCTGAGCAACTACAAGGACAAAATTAACTAGGAAGCCTCCTAATAATGTTTGTACTGCGCAGAAATCAGCAAAACAAACGCCGTTGGTTTGTCCACGGCTGTTATCGCGTTATCCCGCGATCTTACAATTCTCCCGTGATCATGTGATCTCGCAAACCAGCGGCGAGCGCCGGATCAGATACGGACCACAAACGCGTCCAGTGCGAATTGGCACATGGCCTCGAACGGAATGGAAATGCAGCGCAATCACACCGCAGCGGACACGCATCCAGTGTAATGCAGGGGTTAAGCACTGATGTACGTCACTCTGGATAAGAGCATCAGCCAAATGCCGTAAATGTAAATATTGAAGTTTGTGGATTGCAGTGCCCCCTATGGTCCGATTTTAATGAAAGTTGGTGTGCGAAAGTTGGTGAGAATGTGGTAGTGACACAGTGTGAACCTTTACGTGACAGGATATCATCGAGTGAAGCTCTACATTTTTGCATTGATATGGTTATTCACTAGGTGCCGCTATTCCACAAATGAGTTCTAGGGTTCTAGTTCTAAACCTCTCCTGCCGACTCATGGCATTGTGCATGGTGGTCTTAAGCTTATATGAAGCTGCTCAACCAAGGAAAACAATAATAACAAATATGATATTTTTATACAGCATCTTTCACAATAACAAGGTTTTAAAAAAGTGGGAAAAGAGAAATGAGAGGCAAGAGAAATGTACACAGAAGGGAAAAGACTTCAGTTTGGATTTAAATGTGAATAAAGAAGGCCAGTTATGGAAATACTGAGCAAGAGTGGCAAGGTTTGAAGGCCAGGGCACTAAAGGACCGGCTCCCAGGGTGGGGGAGTCTGGTGGGACCAGGGCTGGACGGGAATACGCCAGATCCACATTCTACCACCTCCACCTTCCCCTCCACGCACCAGATCCACAATCTACCACCTCCACCTTCCTCTCCACACACCAGATCCACATTCTACCACCTCCACCTTCCTCTACAACGCACCAGATCCACATTCTATCACCTTCACCTTTCTCTCCACACACCAGATCCACATTCTACCACCTTCACCTTCCTCTCCACACACCAGATCCACATTCTACCACCTTCACCTTCCTCTCCACACACCAGATCCACATTCTACCCACCTCCACCTCCACCAAACTAACAACAGTGAAGTTGACCAAGTACAAGCATGATTGTCTGTTTGAGCTGACAATACATTTCAGAGGGTATTTTCTATGACACTAACAAATTTATCTTTCACTTTCATGGACACAGTTTTGGAAAGATCGCCATAAACTATGTGGAGAAAATTAAGTCGGTTATCGAACTGAGATAAATTGGAACATCAAAACGTGCAGCAAGTTCTGTTCAGATACGACACGACTCCTCTATGACTGTGGAAAAGTACCTTTAGAAAGAAGTGATTTAGGTCCGACTAGTAGAACTTTGGTTTCATCAGTCTTTAGTCTGAGGTTTATAGTGAATATGTAGCTTTAAATCTGAATATCATCTACAAAAGAGAAAATGTTAAGACCCATTTCATTAAGCTCCTGATGTCCAGGTCATTTGCTGACGTTGCTTCCAGAGTGTTGCAAAAGAGAATAAATTTCTCTATGCGTTATATGGTATATCTCTTAACAGCCCTACTCATCTGTAAGTGCAAATGGGTGGGTCTAAAGCAATCACAGCTCAGCCACACAAACACAAAAGTGTGACTTGTAAAGGTGGCATCCTATGACTGTGGTTTGTTTAAAGCCACTGAGCTCTTCAGTACGTACAACCCATTCTAGCGCTAGCGTTTGTCTATAAACACTGCTCGGATGTGTACTTTATAAAATACATCTGTTAGAGAGTCTAATACATCTGAACTCATTATCAACAAGTCATTATGAGGGGCGTCCATATTCTTTTGTCTATATAGCGTTGTCATCTTCTCATCAGTTCATTTTCAGGTAAGGATGGACAGAATCTGGAAACCTTAATGTTACCATCTTAAGGGTTTTCTAGCTCTAAAACACCATTTTAGCCCCAGAAACTGTTTCATCTCTTCAGCTGAAGAGAAAAACAGACTATTATAATGAACCAGCCGTTTCAAACTGTGCTGCATTACATGACCGACATATATATATATATTTTGGACTATAGTCATGGCATATCAGTCCTGTTGCACAATGTGTGTGTGTGTGTGTGTAGTGTAGTGTGTGAGTATAGTGTATAGTGTGTGGGTGTGTGTGTGTGTGTAGTATGTGTGTGAACAGTGTGTGTGTGTGTATGTGTGTGTGCGCGTGTTTTCAACACTGCTGCTGGATGAGCTAATAGCGGGGTTTGGGAGAGGCACGGTTGCCAGATCGGGCGGTTTTAATCTGGCAACCCCGGAGTGGGGAGCGGTCGGACATCTTGAAGAGGAGGATGATCAGAGAGACCGCAGTGTGACCGGACTCTCCTGCTCTTACCAGCCTGAAACCCGCTGCGGGGGCTCCTGTATCTCCTGTCCGGCTCTCCTGGACTCTGCACGGTCAGTCTGATCCTCCGGTTCAACTGTTAAATTAAAACTATTTCAGTAAAACGGATCCGTGACCCGCATCCAAATAAGAAAACGGACCTTAGCTTAGCCACGGTGTGCTAACACCCATATTTTGACAAGATAATATAACTGTGCATATATTTTCAATCAGAATATTTTTATATTAATTCCTTTACATATTTGTATTTTAAACAGTTTGTCTTTAACTTAACATAAATCGCTTTTATTCCCAAATCGTGATGTAGCGCCGGTTAGCTTAGCGTAGCTTAGCTTAGCATAGTCTTCTCAGCAATAATGGACATTTTAATGACATTTAGATGGAAAATATGGATTGATGGAATTATTTAATTAGCTTTGATGCAGAAAATAGTGAGTAAATAACCTAAAATCTGGTCATTTTTATTGAATGACAGTTTGGAGATTTTGTTAGTAAGCATTAAACTCGTTTGTGGGGAAGATTTTGAGGTTTTATGCTCATACGATAAATTAAGCACATTTTTAAAGTTTTAATTTGTTAAAATTGGTGTTTTAGACTTGAGTAAAAAATTAAATGTGCATTATGAGGTGGAGATAATGTCATAACCTAAGACAACCTGACCGTCGCAGTGGTGCTGGTCGACATGTTGGATGCTGCAGATCAATGGAACATTATGGATTTTTACACAAAATACACTTTCATCCTCCTAAAATAATGCTTTAAATCACATTATGTAATATAATCATCAGTTTCCTGGTATAGTAGAGATGGAATATATGGCCATACACCTGCCATGTTTCTTATGTATTAATAGTTGTTTCCTTTTGCAGTTATCTTTCGCAATTTTGCTCAAACTAAAATTTGTATAAATCTGGGTGTAATTAGTGCTTATGGGTTTCGTAGTTAAACAAGATGAATAGCTATTCAAGCTTTGACATTGACCTACACATTTGCAGCTTTGTCTAATATTGTAGATTTAATTGATTTGTTAAAGTAAGATTCACGAAGAAGTACATGACTGACACCTGGATGGTTAACGGCTAAAGTGGTCATTTTTGTACATTATTGTTCCGTGGAAGCAAGAAATAAGGGCACCCCTCATTTATTTCTTCCAGAGATCTAGACTTTCTTGTATTTTAATGTGGAGGAACAGTTCTCCAGGCTTCCTGAAGGACTTTCACAGACTCTCATTTCCAGTCCAGTCCCTGAACCTGACAAGTTTCAGAGGAATGTTTCTGTTCCTCTGTTTAAGTCATGCAAAGAACAAAGAGCATCTAACTGAAGTCCTGAACCAGTGAAGAGCCAGGAGCAGATGATTCCAGATGATCAGGCGGTGATCAGTATACTGGTGGTGCTGAAAAGACAGTTTGACATTACTAAAATAGGACTTTTGCACCACCATTTTGAAGCAAAATATACAGAAATGAGGGGTGGCTCAAGATTTTTGCACAGTACTGTACCTCAGTGGTCCCCAACCTTTATTTCGTCACAGACCAGTTTAATATCAGAAGCTATTAACATGTGACAGATAAATATATGTATTTAAACAAATAAATGATAGGCATAAAAATGGGGATATTTTAAAAATATAATGATGGGGTTTCTTTAAAATATAATAATAAACATAAATCCAGTGTGTATTAAACGTGTGCATATTATTTTCACAAGCAATCCAAATAAATGCAGAATAAATGACGATACCCATCAAAGGTTAACCGGTTTGTCTGTTACTATTAAGTCCTTTAAGGGCTTCTGACAGACATTAATTTGTGTTAATTTGTTGATTTATTTGTGACTGTTTGCATCTTACCTGCCATGTCCTGGCTGGTTTGTCTCTTCTCAAGAGACAAATTATTAAATAATAATTAATATTTAATACATTTAATAAATTATTAAATTTACCAGGTGTATTTTTAGGTCTTCCTAAAAGGAGAGGATTAGAAAGGTTTTGACGAGCTTTTGCTTTCCTGCTTCTTATTATTCATAGATGTTGGGGAGGTTTGGAACGTAGGCTTACGTCTTTGCATTGGTTTAACTTGGGTTAGCCTTCTTCACGCTGTACTATTGAATATAAAATGTCAAACATTACGTAAATTCAAGCGTCTTTTTGTACTTGAAGTGACATGTTTGGCTCACTATAAGCAGGAGAAATCATTTTTAGAGCCATGAACTTGGGTTACGCTTGCGACACTTAATTTGAAAAGTGTAAACCCGGCTCTAAACTGTCTACTGCATGTGAAAAGGGGCCAAAAAACAAAAGTACCATGCAGCATTGGTGGAGTGATATTATTTTACTTATTATTTTAAATACACGTATATATAAATTTGGATATGTGGGTTAGTGAGCTCCTCCTGGTGTGGGCATCCATTGTATGGAGTCTTCTAAATATGGCTTTATGACCTGCAGATTCCCTGCATTGGAAATTAATCAGTAGCTGGCTTGAGAATGTTCATTTTAATAGATTAACTTGTTTCATTGATGAAATTAGTGTTAGTGAGATACTGCTGGTGTGGGTTTCCTCACTTTCAATGATGTAAGTTGAAACAGTTTGGGTGTAAGTTGAAACATACCCTAGCCTCAGTCACTTACTGATCCTTACAGATACTGAAAACAGTTGTAAAATAATAATGTAGAATATAAAAACACAACTAAGCCAAAGAAAAGGACGTGAATAAGCCGTGTTACTG
Organism: Nannopetersius ansorgii; assembly: GCA_037974605.1. Taxonomy (NCBI): domain Eukaryota; kingdom Metazoa; phylum Chordata; class Actinopteri; order Characiformes; family Alestidae; genus Nannopetersius; species Nannopetersius ansorgii. The sequence goes on from JBBPDE010207958.1 coordinate 10,312, forward strand.
CATATTCTTCTGCTGTGTGTAACCAAACTAGTCCACCCACATAGTCTGTAAGTATGTCGCTAATGGCATAAGCTGAAACTCTCATGTCCCAATTTTTAAACATTTTTAAAACCATCGTATTTCAAGACTGTCGTAACCCGAGAACCCCCTGTATTCAGAATGGAAATTAATAATAAAAAAACAACCTGATTGATCGAGAATGTATGTTTTAATTGATTTTGCTGATAGTATTGTAATTGATATTGTAATTGACTGGAATGTCAGGCCAAAAGTTTGAAAAGCTCTATTTTCTGTACTTTTTTGCAGTATTTATAGCAGAAAATATTAATTATTGTGAAGTTATTTGCATATTGGCTGTAAAAATTTCAGGATGATATTGGAAAGAAAACTAATGTGAAATGATGTGTGGTAACTCCAATACTCCCTCAATTCTTAGTTTCTCACATTTGCCATCTGTAATTGAAACCACTGTTAGTTCTCAAAACGAGACGTCTGGGTGCACAACCAGTTACATCGATTGTGGAGGGCAGGAATTAAATGTGAACATACTTATGTTTATGTAACAAGGGGGCTGAGACTATTAAAATGACTATTAAAATGACATTTCTTACCCTTTGACGAAACGCTGATTAATTAAAGGTGCATCTAGAGACAAACACTTCCAAATATTGCACTATTTATTACAAAAAACATGAATAAGTGTAAAATAACTTTTGCATTGTGTTAAAACTCCAGTACACCCTTTCTGTTATCAAAACAAGACATCTGGGAGCATCCTTAGAGTGAAGCACGTAGAATGTATTTTTTTTTTTTTAATTTTCTTTCTTTTACCTGAAAAGCAAAAAAAAATTTAGGCAATTTTTGCAGTTAATTTTTTTTGTGATGTCAGGAACAAATGTCTGTCTGCGAACATTTATTTAATTTAATTAATTTATTTATTTAATTGACTTAATGTATCTATCTGTCTGAACCAAACCAGTCTCTGTAGAATTAAGACTTTTTTTTTTAACTTAATACAAATAATAAATGATAAATAATACAATGAAAAACAGCAATATAATACATAGTAAAAAATAATAAATGACGTACACAAAAAAAAACCCCAGCAGTAATAATACATAAATTATATCCAAAATGGAATCTTGCATGAAAATAAGGATGAGCCGTTTCCTCTGGGATCGGTCGTTTTTGGATTCAGTCTCGAAACTGTTGTAGCACTTCTCCTGTTCGAGGTTTTACAAAAATAATTTGTCATTTAGCCTCACTGCCTCCTCCCTGCATCGCTCTGATTGAACCGCCTGGCTCCGTGCTGATGAAGATGGAAGTAGATGCTGGGAGAACGCGGCGCTGTAATGACGTGGCGGGGTTGATGCCTCCGAGGCTTTCTCGCAAATGTCCCAGTTGCTTCGGGTTCTTTTGTGTCATTGACCTCGTTCTGCTTCCTTCCAGTTTTCCCACCATGGCCAGTGAACACTGAGGGGACTTCGCCACCATGATCGGAGGACTTTTCATCTACAACCACAAGGGCGAGGTGCTGATCTCCCGCGTCTACCGCGATGACATAGGGTGAGAGCCGCCGGCGTCTGCTTCTGTCGGGCCTGGAGGCCGCGGAGGGTCGCTTGAGTGGACGCAGCGAGGGCTTTTGTGGTTTTGGGTGTGGAGAGAAAGGGAAGGAAGATAGCTGGGGGAGGTTCTAGTGACCGTTTAATCCGTTATTTTGTTCCAGATTTGTTCTTTGAAAAGGCACTTAAATTTAAGCACCATCAATTTTCTACCACAGTTGTGTATAATGTTATGGGCTTTTGTCCATATGGTGTAAAAATGCACCAAATCATGATTAAAGGTGGTACAATACCACTGTTTTGGATTCCGCTATCCATCCACACCCAAACCATAAATACCCATCTGTCCATAACGATAGCTCCTCTCTAGAACAATCTGGAAGCAGAATCGGTTGCATCAGTATTGGAGTGTGGGAACAATGTGTGTGAAATGTTCAATTAAAAGAAAAAATCTAATTTCATCCCGCTGAGAATATTGTGCTTTATTGAAGGCCAATTTAAAGACATTGCAGCGTTGCTGAACAGCGGACCCTTTTTATGTTTCCATGTATCTGTATGTATTAAATAGCCCTTAAATAAATGCACTTCTTGTAATAGATCATAGCCAACTCTAATGATTAATAAAGTAGATACTAATATCTAAAATTTCCAGCAGTTTTTCAAAGCTACATTGTGGTGCTGGCTATTCCAGGCTCTTTTTTATAGCTGCTCTACCTTCTAAATGTGATTGTGTTGCATGAAAAACAATTCAAATTGGTTTTGGTGGGTTTTTGAGAACGGGCAGAACTGCATCCTTAATAATGATAATTTGTCTCTCAGTTAAGAAGCGGAACATCACCCTAACTGCAGCATCGTCTCTCCAGCACGTACACACACACACACACACACACACACACACACACACACACACACACACCAAGGGCGGAGATACTGTTCATTTCTTCCGAGCTCACGTTGATTGTTTTAGACGTATGCTCTCCTCAAACGATGCCTAACGTCGTTTTGAGGGAAACTTTTATTAAAAACACCACAATTAGCCACTCCTGAAAACGCGGGCGAGGATTCGTTCCACGCAGGGTTGCTATGGTGACGGTGGGTCTGTAAATCGCTGCCTGTCGCAGAGCCTGGAAGCGAGTGAGTCACCAGTGTGTGCAGGGCTGGAAGAAGGGAGGAGCTCGAAAGGAGTAAACGACGAGAAGACGCTGAATAGACAGATGGGACGGGGTTTAGGGTTTTCACAACACCTGAAATGTAATTGTAGGATCAATACCAAGTGTTTAATCACTAATGTTGATGCTACAATTATAGTATTTCAAAATTAATTAATCAACCATCGTTTAGCCGAAATATGACATTGTTAACATCTCTTAAGATTTTCAGTTCAGTCATATTACCAGTTAAAATTACTCAGTGGTACATCTGTGTTAAAAATACATTATTAATTACCTGATGGAATATCTGGCCTATGCAGTGATTGACAAGTGACGACATACTTTTGACCACATCACATTAAGAAAATAAATGAATAGCAGAGATGGTAGTTTTTGCATGAAAAAGCACTCCCTGGGTGTCATTGTTTTTATTATTTTACCAATAAAACATTATTTAGTGGTACATCCAAGTAAATGATAAATTCTAAGATATGATGTCTGGCCAGTAATATCATTTAATTGGATACTGGCCAATGGTTTACCAAACTGCAATGTTTGTCCACACTAAGGAAAGGTAATAATTAAGAAAACGTAATAATTAGCAGAAATAGTTGTTTCTTCATGAGAAAGCAAAAGCCTGGATATCATGATTAGTTTTTTTCAGTCATTTAAATGGTCATTTTCTAATAAACATACTGTTAAGTCTGTGCTCAAAGAAATTAAACAAAAAGATGCAATTTTCTGGATATTAGGTGGTGATTGACTAGTGACCCAATACAGATGTTCAACCTAGATCACATTAGATTAAAGTAATAAATATTTAAAAAGATGTTTTTATTCCGTTTTCTTCCAAAAAGCCGCTCTTTAGTGGTACATCTGTTCTAAAAACAAAAAGAAAAATTCTAGGATGCGATCTCTGGCCAGTAAGGCGAGTTGATCTGATAAATGCCGTAAAATAAGGCGAGTTATTTGGATGTTTGGTGAGGATTGATGACCCAATTCAGATGTTTGCCTAGTTATTATGTGACAGTTGTTGTATAGATACTCTGACTGCAGTATCTTGGTTAAATAGTTGACATGGATGTAAGCTGTTTTTCAGGTAAGAAACAGTTGTTTACTTCTTAAGCACTGATGTACGTCGCTCTGGATAAGAGCGTCAGTTAAATGCCGTAAATGTAAATGTAAAATGTTTCACCATATTACCTAAATAAATTATGTTTTTGCCGGAAATAGCTCTGCCTATACAACGTAGTAATTGTTTATGCGTGTTGCTCAGTCCGGGATGATGCTGTTTATAAGAGCATAAATGAACTGTTCTACTGTTCTACATACAATTCACCACTTTCTGTATATTTAAAAACACAACTCGGAGCCCAAAGCAATCATGAGATATCATACACAAAACATAACGGTTAAATCGGTCATTGAGGACGGGACAGGGCCATGTTTCCTATAATGCTGTTTAAACTTACACAGATCTGGAGAAGAGGGTCGTGAGTAGGACGATGGGTTCTGTTGTGAGTGCTCATCGCGTCATGAAGGCGTTAGGATTGTATATTTGGGTTTTCGTGCCGAAGCCGACGCCATGTTATCAGTGTGATGTGCGTGAGGAAGTGTCTGAGTCATCGAACGTGACCTGTGTGTGTTGGTGCGATTGGAGCTGCAGTGTGAGAACACACTCCGCTGTCTGTAATTTGAAGTTCTCAGCAGGCTGTGGACACGGAGGGCGTGAATCAGTTTGGCTAACCTGATAAACTGATAAGAGTTCACTGTGTGTTCAGCTTCAAATATGCTCTCTGGATCCCTTCCAGCTTCACCATCTTCCTCTTTTCATACTGTTTTTATTACGACCACTTCAAATACATTATATATACTTTACATATATATATATTACATATACACATATACGCTACCAGTCAAAAGTTTTAGAACACCCAAATGTTTCAAGCTTTATTTAATTGAATTTCAAATAGTTCAGGTCCAATGAATAGCATGAAATGGTACAAAGGACAGA
>JBBPDE010207965.1:2491-15038 GCA_037974605.1 Nannopetersius ansorgii
GCTGTAATTTCTATTCCACTTAGATTCACACAGAAACTCCAATAGGCAGCCTCGAGCAGCAACTGCGTTAGAAACGATAGACCCACTATACAAAACAACTGACATTGTGCATGGTCACTCACATGTATGCTTGTAACATCTGGAAATGAGAGAGATTAAGTTATAATGTTACCTTTGGATGCTCCTTGGCACTAGCAATAATATAAATTCCACTAAAACAGTTTTAAACAGCAACTGTGTTAGAATTTACACACTCAACTTGAAGTTACCTTTTGGGACTGCCACGAGAGACTGAATAAAATGAATCAAGCTTGATTCATATTCAAATAGATCTAGCAGCCAGCCAGGGCTGTGGAATTCACTTTGCCTCAGCCTTTCCATGCTTTTCAGTACTGAGGCTCCCAGTTTGACACACGAGAACAGTTTACCCAAACTTTTATATGTATATTGTCATTTTTAAATCTATATAGATGCAATTAGGATTAAATAAGAATAGCAACAGGATAAAATGATGAGTTGTGCTATTTTTAGAACATGTCCGTCGGCTCATGTGGTCCATGGGGGCACCACGTTGGTGACCCCTGCTCTAGAGTCATTTCTCAGGAACTGGATAGAAACTCCACCAAAAGAAACCTCAGAAAAAGATGAATAGCCCATCTGATCTATCACAACCAGCGTAAAATGTCTGGCAATTAAGAAGTTTATTTACTAGATCCATGCCATGAGGCAGACGTTTAACACCCAGGCTGTTAATGTTAAGGAAACGGTTAAAACCTTATACCAGTTGTTCTTAAACCACATTGTTATGTTAACCCAGCCTCCAACACAACCAGGCATTGAGTGTTCCTAATTGCTTGGCGCATCTGGGCTAGAGCGAAAATATGGCCGTCCAAGGGGCCCTGAGGGCTGGTATGAGAACCACTCCTTTGTACCCAAACATGCTAAGCACAATTCAGTGTGAATAACTCGGGTGGAGTCTGTTTATATAGTCTGTTATTTACACATGATTTCTTCCCCTGAACAAAAGTAACAAAGGTCTATGTTTAGCTCTGTTGTTCAGGGGTTTAAAATACCTCCATGCTAGAATGCCAGTATTACTTCTCATGATGTTTCATAATGCTGGTAAAGCCATGCAGTGAATCCAGAAGTACTTGTCAAAGACCAGATTTCAGTCATGGGCCAACACTTTAGTCTCCTACTAGATCAAGCACCACAGACAGCAGACATGAAATTTTAATGCATAATTGGACTGCTTTATGATGACTAGACAGTACTAAAATTACTACTGATATAAAACTTTTTTGTCAGTAGGTAAAGCATCTCGCATGTGTTCCTAAGGCCAAACTTACACTAGGCTGCGATCACACCAGATCCACAAGTAAATCCAACTGATTGGCCAAATGAACTGGACTTTGGGGGTCAAAGGTGTAAGGTATGGATCGTCTAATGTGAGTACACCCTTAACTGAACTAGATATGGGAGCTGGCATTAAGTGTTACTGACTGGACACATTCATTAATTTTGCTTTATCTGACTCTGAGTCATTCCTTTGGAAACAAAGACACTAATGCATTTATATGATTAGTATATCAAACATTACTTGCTTTGAAGCTGAGTGGATGCTATTAACTGATATTTGCTTTAAAACAAAGTTGCCAGCCATTATGCCACTCTCAGTCCAAACGTTTGAAGGTAAAGAGCACCGTCCCCTGGAGTCCAGTGACTTGTCACGAAACACCATATGACACCTGCTATGTGAACCTAATGAACAAGATCTGTCCTGTAACTTCTAGACTGTCGATGGCAATAAAGGCTTCAGGGAAAGATAATGAATTATACACCAGAGTCCCAGCAGGCTTAGGAGGACTTATATTACCTGGCACACCGTGATGATGAAGGCAGGCAGGACGAAGACAGCCATGGTCATCCAGGTTACATAGGCCTTGAGACCCCAGGGCTCAGCAAAATGCCCCCAGCACTCAAACTCGCCTGGAGCCACTTCAGACCTGGAGAAAATAAACACCTGGGGGAGCAGGAGGGGGGAAAAGCAATAAGTGCATTGTTGCCTAGGGCTTTAGTTAGGCCACAGAAATCAAAAGCAGCTGATAGGATCTAGATGGTGTTTGGAGATGGTTTAACTCTCAAAAATTGATGTCATAAGCCTTACACAACAATTAGACAGTGATAAATTACTGGCAGTGCCTTTTTAAACCAGCTTGAAAGTTTTTTTTCAAGGTACACAGAGTATTCTGGAATGGCAGGCACTATCAGGAAAGCATACTAGAGAGGTCCACATTTGTTGAGAACTTTTTAAATACATTATAAGTTATGTGCCCTCTATAGCTCTCATTGGAGCTACATGTTCTTGAAAGGATCTGCAGTTCTGTGTTTTTTAACTGGTACTGATTGTATCTAGGCTCAGATTTAGATGGGGCATGGATCCAATGAATGCAGCTAATCATGCTTTTCTGTTATGTAATGCTGCATCCAGTCACCAGCCTACATATTCTTAGAGAATGAGAGGTGTGTCGAGTGAAATCCACTACATTAAAAAATGTACTCATTAGAACGCAAACCCCATCTCTAGCTGATATTTTGCCAGGCCCCATTGGATCAGGTTATGTCAGGTTTGGGTCTGTTTTTATGTAGCCCACTCTCATGCATTTAATCTCTCTTTGCCTTCTCTATTTTTGTCTCTCTCAATCATGCACACAAACTCTCTCGTGCTCTCTATTTTCTCGTGACGTTAGCCAGGTTTGGAACAGCTCTGGAGTTTGAGGAGTGAGGGAATGTGCCGCTCAGTGAAGGCATGTTTGATGAGAAGGGGTGTGTTGGATAGGTGGACATTTCAGATCACATCTTTACCCTTGTTTTGCTAAGTTCTTCCAAAGTGAATTAAGCTTTGGCCACTGTGGTAAAATGATGTCAGCAAGGCTAACAGTTCAGTGGATGCTGTTCTCTGTAAGGTATGATCAGCAATTCCACAAAATTGATACTGATAATAAACACACAGGTGTGTTAACTCCTTCTCAATTTGTCCTCCTTCAAATTAAGAGCCTAGTATAAAAGCAAAGCTCTGAAACTTCATGGCCGTTATAGTGGTTATCTGCTGGTGTGGGTTTGGGTAAAGGGTTTCAAATTTAGCAGTAAACTAGCAGTAGGAGTACCAGTCAGGCTTCAAATTTTTCTCTATGTAGACCTGAACAACGTAGACCAAGTTGGGGGATAATAGTGTTCAAATGATACATTCAGTTCTGGCTGACATCAACTACCCGAATGCAAGGAACTAAAAGTTATGATCTAGTGACGTGATGATTTTTTGTCTTTAGTAGGGCAGTCATAATGCACCATCAGTTGTTACAAGTGTCCGTCGACGTTGTACCTGTGGTACACTCAGAATGAAAGCAAGCCCCCAGGCCACGATGATTGGTGTGTTCCAGCGCGAGACAGTCCCTCCTCTGTAGGCCTGAAGAGGGCAGCAGATGGCGTAATGCCGGTCCACTGTCATGGCTACTATCATGTAGGAGGATGCGAACATGCCCACAATCTGCATGTACTTCACGGTGCGACAGAGTGCATCAGGGCCCTGGAACCTCTCCGTGATGTCCCACACCAGCTGTGGCAGAATCTGTAAAACATGAGGCTATCACATATCAGTGCATCAGTTCACTGCAGAGGAGTTACATGGTGGCATGAGTCTTTTAAACATGAACAGTTTGACCGAAATGCATAAGCAATGTGGCCCAGAAGAATGAGGTTCTCCTATCATCAAATCTGAACATCACAGCCGGCCCACTGATGTAGGTGGCACTTAAGGGCCTGTTCCTGACCAAGTATGCTGCTAGGCCCAATCAAAAATAATCTGACTGGCACATTAGTTTTATTCAGACTCAATAGTTTTTCTTTTACGTAAAAATAAAATCTTGTTTTCTTGAGAACAAATCATAGAAAATACCGAATTTGAAAATTATTTATATTTCTGCACATTGACGTCTTGATCCTTCTAGGTAAACTGCATGCACAACATGAATTGGCAGAGATCAACTACTGAATGCTATTCAACAAGAAATTCAAACCAGACTATTTGTGTAGCGAGGGGAACTGTTTGCATTGTGAAGTAAATAGACTTTTAACAATGTTCACATACTATATCTGACAGTTTTATTTCCAAACAGAGAATACTATTTGTTTTTCTTAATGATAAACGATGCACTCTTCTTATGTGAACAATGAACCTAGACATGTTGTATTGTTCTATAGTTTTCTTCTGGAGCCACAAGACCAAATTTCTAACAAGTAACACATGCCTAAAGCGACTATACTTTTGTACTCTGCAAACTGGAGGCATTATCTGCAGGGATTATCTTTCCCTGAATCATCACTACTCATGTTACGTGTTAGCTACATGAGCCTCATAGCTCCTCTGCAAAACCAAAGAAGCACACCTTGTATCATACCTTGTAGCATGTCTTGGTTGATCGACAGTGCTGTGTAAATATAAGGTTTGGATTGGCTGAAAGGTCTATTTCAAAAACAAGCTGTTCAGCTGAGCTCACCTGAAAGAAAGCCACCACCAGGTCGGCCACACACAGGTTGACCATGAACAGGTGCATGGGAGCGTGGTACTTGCGCCTCCTGAGCAGAACCCACAGCACAAAACTATTGCCCAGAGTAGTAAGTGCCAGGACAAGACCTAGAACCCCTATCTCAGCATGAGCCAGAGCCATGTCCCGCACCCTGACCCGAGGAGGGACCTGGGTGGTGCTGGAAGAGCTGTTGTGAAGCAGCCAGAAGTACGACTCTCCTCCGTGCGAGCTGTTGAAGCCATCATGCTCTGAGAAGACAGCTGTTGTGAAGTTGGTCCACACAATCGTTGTGAGGGCAGATCCATCCCAACCCGGCTCCCTTGAGATGGTCTCCATAAGGCCTGTGTAATAAAATTAATTTTGTTTAAAATAGATTTAAAATACATTTTTTTTCTGGTATAATTATGCTATTCTGTTTTTCAATATAGTATGAACTTCACTTGCAGTTCATACTATATTGAAAGCACAAACTAGCATTTGAGTTAGCAGAGCTGGCTAGTTATTTTCATTATTTTCCGTGATAAAGACCATAGTTGTAGAAAAATGCCTTAATACAAAGGGGGGCATGTGGAATATGTTCAGTTCTCCGAAATCAGGTGCAATGCAGAGCAAGAATTCACTTTTTTCCCTCATTATTTATATTTTTTGTTAATTGGAACATTAAGAAATGCGTTTCACAATAAAACATATAGAATGATTAAAAAAAAAGTTTTCTAGTCTGTTTCTTCCAGTCTCCATGTCTTTGAGGGTGGCTTTAGAGAGAGCAGATTCTCACGAGAGCATTTTCCACTGTAGAGCAACGATCAGACTCCCTAAATTCCCAGCGCAGATACACTACAGAAGTATGTGTTTATATTCTGAAAACCCATACGAGAGTCTCTAGCTTTGTTGGTTTTAAAACACAGTTAAACAAATAAATGGTTGATTTATAATAACATGGCCACAGGGCTGATATTGCGATAACCCCTTTTTAATCAGATGATCCTAAATTTGTCCATCAATTTCACGCGTGTGCACTGGCATAAGCAAAGTAGCCCTCCCTCTCCACCTCAGTCCCCTTCCTTTAAACTTATTTTACTTCTCTATTCTCTCCCCCTTTCTCTCCAACTCTGCTGTAATTATTATATATAGTACTTAAGTTTTTTCTTCTGTTTTTGATGGATGATTTTATATAGATTTCACCAATTCACATCAAATTTGGCATGCTGGTAGCTGACATGGGATTAGAGATTTGTATTCCTAGGTGGACATGTTCCTTCCTGCTAGCAGCTTTTTGACAAAAGCTCAACAACCATTTTGACAAACGTTGAATGGCAAATAAGCCTCTAGGAGGCACATTATCCTAGGTCACAATTCAGCACAACCTAGTAAAGAATGTCGATGTGAAACCCCAAACAGGACCCTGGGGTGTAAGGGTTCGAACTTTGACACATTGCATTGTTATATTTTCTGGAAGCATGTTACATTTTGTGAGATTTCCCCCACAGGGAAAGTGACACATTTCAAAGACCACTTCATAGTTTTTGTCTACATTTGCTCCTACAGTTTCAGTTGGCTCCCTCAACAAAGCCAGCAGGTAATCAAATTTCAATAAAAAAGCAGCAGCCACTAGAGGCTACCCTTGTCTGTGACTCTTACTTTGAATTTGTGTCTGTGTGTACACAGTGTCTGGGTTAATGTCTTTATATACTGCTGTCTGGTGTTTAAGCTAATTGATTGAATATTCTGATTGGTTCCTGTCTGTGTCATGCGTATATTTAACCACCCACGTGTTCCAGCCCTGTGTCGATCCATCGCCATCGTTCATGCCTAGGGTTTACTCCATCTTTACGTTCTTGGTGCTTTAGGCCTTCGTGCTTGTTTAGTACATAAGTTTAGTACATAAGTTAAAGTCAAGAAGAAATGGAAATCTGCGCCTGCGCCTCCTTCCCCAGGCATAACATGGAAAAGACTCTGTGAATGACCAACCATAATGAAATTTTGCAGGCTCATTCGTAATGGCAGTCATATGCTATTTACACACACAAAGATGTCCCTGCAACAAACTATAACAATGTTCCTCTGTTACTCAGAGATGGTTTGATGTCAATCTTCAAAATAAAATTAGTCTTACATAATATTTACTCAATTCAAATGGTTGTCATTTGACCTCTCACTCTTTGGGCCAATATGCACAGCTTGCACCTCACTGAATGTTATCTATATTCTCTCTATTTCTAATTCAGGTTTCCATTCCAGGTCAGGATGCAAATAAGGTGTTGCGATGGGGAGTTTGTATAATTACACTTTACTATATTTATACTATATACAAAATAAATGCCACAATATTTCCCCAGTAATGTTACAAAAGTATATATATTGCAATTCTGAACATCTGATACCAGTCCTGTCCCAACTGGTGAACTTATGGGCCTGTGGTGCACAATTTCCCACAGTGTCCCATTTCTCATTTTGGCTTTCAAAGGGGTGGTCACAAGAATCCTAGTGCTTGCCTTTGGCAACAATCACATCAATGTGGACTTAACATTGGAATCTTAACCAGAAGTCCTTAAGACACAAACAAAGACTATTCCAGTTGAGTTTGTTTACAGATTTCATTTATTTAACATAGAAGTTTATTGCTATTGAGCTGCATTTGTGCTTGTAAGATGGGAGGGATCACAGTAAGCAAACTGGTAACAATTTTGCTGCATAGCCTCTTGGTCTACACATTGCTGGTTTCTTCAAAGTGGGACTTAGGTCACCATTTGGGACAGGCCTAGTGCCTCTGGTTTGGCTTTTTCACATGTTCATTCACCGTGAATAGAAAATTCAAGTATCTAGAACAATCTATGTATTTTAGGATAGTGTGTTTTTGATTGTGATGTTTGCTATCCATTTTTCATGTGATTTTCGCTGACTTGTCATAATGGCTAGCTAGCCACCAGGTCAGCATGATCACTCCATTATGCTCCACTTACTCCTGGTATCACAATAATAACAAAAATTGTATTATTTATTATTTATTATAATACATTTATTATATTTATTATAATGAATAGCTTACTAGTTAGACCTTGGTCTTTTTCTATATTCTCCTTCTTCACTGGCCCTTCTTCCTCTGTTTGCCCCGATTGACTTCCCCTTGACCCCAATAAAATTGAGTTTATTTGGCAAGCAAACAGATAAGCACCAAAATAAACATAATTTGAATTAAGAAAACTGACAGCTTGAGAGTGGGAATTGTGGGATAAGGGTTTGAGCTGGAGAAATAAACGAGAGGAGAGAGGAATGGAGTGATGGAAGGGTGAGTGACAAAGGACTCAAACACAGATATGGAAAAAACAATGCAGAGGGAGACGGTCCCTGCTTACCGAAAATCATGATGAGAAAAGCGAGCAAAGTTAAAGGGTGGGGTGAGTTCAGGTCAAGTGCGTCATTTGGCATGAAACAATGAATTAACACATTAGCACACTGAGAAAAACCTCATTCACACTGAGGACACCAGTATGGCCTCAGTTTTTTGAATGTGTGATTTCAGATAATGAAGGGACACAAGAAAAAGACAGAAATAAAATCATCATTAAAATCTCAAGCAGCACTGCTGTATGAGCCAGCATACACACACACAAACACACACATACACACATATACACACACACACACACACACACACATACACACACACACACACACACACACACACACACACAAATACACACACACACACACACACACACAAATACACACTCCATCATTTACCCAGGTTAATTAATCTTGCCTGCACATGCATGTCCCTGCATTCATTCTGACATATTTTAATTCATATTGCTGCTCCAGTAATGCATGTGCAAAAACATATTAAACATTTAGTGCAAACATACTGTAAATATAGTATACGCATATATAAGGTTGTTTTTTTTTACTTTTACCAAAACTTGTGAGGAACAGTGAGGACATTATAGCTATTAAATAAACGTTTTAAATAAACTTTTTCCTCAAGTGGCTTTAGGTTTCCCAGTAGTCCAAGTTTACTGATGAAGAGGTTTTCCCAATTTTTTACATTTATGTTCACGGCAGATGCTTTCCACATTTAGCTTTTGGATGTAAATTCCCAGATCTGCAGGAAGGGCTTTCTAAAGCAGTGTACACTTTTGAGCTGGTCTATCTTTTCGTTGCCATGGGCCTGGTTTATTCTCCTACTCAGCTGCAAGATCTAAACTGCTATGATTAGATTGACCCGACAGAATAAAGCTACTGCAAAACAATCTGTATCACTCGCCGCCCACACTGCAGCCATCGATGTGACTGGAATCCGTGCCATGTGTCTGCAATACCAACCCTCTAGTCCTCACGACTGATATCTGTGGGCTATTCTTGTCAATAATCTTTTTGGCAGTTCTTACTCACCGTATTAAACTGTCATTTGCTAACTGATGTTGCCAGGTTTCTGTATGAACATCTTACTGGTGTTGCCAAGTGTCTGTAAGCAGCATTTTTTTCAAGAACGTCTCTAAGCAAGGTGGCTTACAGAAACACCTGACCTCCAAACAGCCAGTTGCCTGAATATTGTAAACAGTAACATGCAGTAAACCTTCCTGGTCCTAAACCTCTATATGTTCATCTACCATCCACCCAGGCTGCTGATTTAATATTGAAATCTTAATTAGTGCTGTGGTGTTTTCATGTATGACAAAAATCGTCATTTTACTGTTTACATATTGGATTTTTTTTATTCAGGCAGCATACTGACTGGTCAAATCCTTGACCTCATATATATATATATATCTGAAGGTTTTAGGGCAATCACTACTCCTTCTACTCTCTACTCTTTCTTCTTATTTACCTCTGTTGCGGGAATGACACTGTCTGTTATAAGCCTCTTCTCTCATGACTCTTATTCAAGTCCTCCATAGCATTCTTTACCTGTGGTGTCCCTCAAGGGCCGCTCTTAGGACCTCTTCAGTTTATCATCTACATCAGGGGTCACCAACCTTTTTGAAACTGAGAGCTCCTTTCACGGGTACTGAGCCATATGAAGGGCCACCAGTTTGATACACTAGAACAGAGTTCACCTAAACTTATCTAAACTTCATGTATAATAAACACTTACGTTTTAAACGTAAGTGTAAACATAACTGTCATTGTCAAATTTATATAGATCCAAATGTGATTAAAGAAGAATCACATTTGGATCTATATAGATCTAAATAGACATGGTTCTATATAGATTTGGATCAATATAGATGTGGTCCTTGGCACCACATTGGTGACCCCTGATCTATATGCTACCACTGGCAAAATCCTCCTCTATCATGTGCTGGATTTAACTGCTATGTAGATGACATGCAGATATAGATTAGTTACAGGCTTTCTTGATCAGCATCTCCCCACTTCAGCGGCATTCAAGACCTAAAGCAAGACCTAATCTTCACTCACTTTATGTAAGCTAATTGTAATTCTGCCCTTATCTTTGAAAATCATGTAACTTCCTGCACTCAGCACCAGTGATGCTGAAATATTCATTCATGCTTTTATTACATCCTGACTAGATTATCGTGATGCTTTGTTTATTTGTCTCCCCACTAAATTTGTTATCACCTCTCACCCAGTCCTCACCTAAATGCACAAGCATTTATTGGCTCTATGTCCTATACTGCATTCAGTATAAAGATCTTTAGTTTATATTCAAAGTACCCAATGTCTATTCTCCTTTTACAGAGTTATGTGAGCCCCAATCGCAGTCTTAGACCTTCTTTTTCTCGTTTGTTGTCTGTTCTAAAGCTTAAACAACCACCGTTGTTTCCAAGGCATATGAGGTCATGGACCCCGATCTGTGAAACTCTCTTCCGCGGAGCTTTGTGTAATCACTTCTCTCCAAATATTTAAAAGTCTCTCTTCTCACTCTGCTACCCTTCCTTTCCTGATCACTATTTATTTTCTTCTTTAGAAAAGTTCCTTCAGCTGGTGAAAGGCACTGTATCAGTTATGTTTGTTCAATTTGTTGAATCTATATTGATTTTTTATAATTATGTTGAAACCAAAAGGTCTAAAATCTAATTGTTTCTTCAAGTAGCTTCATGGGTGGTGGTGGCCTAATGGGTAGGATACATGCCAAGAGGGCATGGGTTTGAATCCTACCTTCAGTACACCACCACCAGGATCCTGAGCAAGACCCTTAACCCTAAGTTGCTCCAGGGAGTCTGCTCTCTGTAGGAAGTCTCATAAAAGCCTCTACTGTTGACAGAAACTGGACAGAGTTGGAAAATGAGTGTTTCTGAATTTTGATTTCCACAATGTTTAAATAAAAGCTTTGCCTTGCACCCATGCAGGTCTGTGTGTGTATTTCTGAGTGTGTTTTCGGATTCCCAGCCAGTGTGTATGGTCCCTTTCTCCAGGACCATACATTCAAGGACAGCCGCAAGAGTACTCTCATGCCCAACTCACTTGCTTTGGTCTGTGGTGTGAACGAAGCGCACCACTCTGTTCTTCAGCTGTGTGAGGGTGAAGGTGTCATCTTTACTCAGCACTCTCTCGCTGCCCTTTTCCAGCACCATCAGGTGCCCATTATTGGGCGGGTGCACCAGCTGGAGCACCATGTTCTCTAAATGGCCGTCTGAGTCTTTGATTGACAGGAGTGCAGAGCTGAGTGGGATTACCCCGCCGAGAGGGACCAGGAACGAGCCGTTGATGTGAAGAGATGGAGCGTGGGTGTTTACTGTAAGGAAGAAGTGCGGAAGAACCGTGTTTCATAATGCAATATTAATTATTTATTGAAAAGTGTTACATATAAGATGTACATGATTCATCTTTAAATGTATAAATAAAGTTGTAATATTGACTCGTTGGTTGCATATTGTATTTAGCTTTTTTGGGAAGTTGATTTAATTATATGGATAATTGTAAGATATTTTATTATTATTTTTTTCTCTTTTAATTATTTTCACTGTTAATTTTCATTTTCTTTTAGGACTTTGGTCACATGGATTTTTTATGCCTGTTTTTTTCACCACAAGAACACCCTTAACTTTCATCCTTTAGCTAGAAAGAGTGGACGACTGTACGGATGCTTTGTGTGCAGTTCACACTACCTTGGCATTCTCCGGCTTTCCTGTTGGCATAGAACCCATGACCACAATCTGGAGAACACAGTCCATTCTTCTGGAATAGATTCTCAGCACACAGACGGCACTCCCTGGCACTCGCACACTCCGCGCATCCAGAAGGGCATGCTGGAAAATACAACAGACCAGCAGTAGTCATGTGGATATTTTCCCAAACAGAACTGCAAAAACATTAGATATTAAAACTAGTTTGCCTAAACTGGCAGCAGAAACAATGAATGTGAAGTCCATATAAATTTAGTTTGCATTTAAAATAGACCAACCAATTAGTTTAAAGCGTGTAATTGCGTTGTTAGAGGGAATTAAATAGCATCTGCTGTTTTGCATTTGAGTTTATTAGAACCAAGCTTGGTTGAAAATTCAATTACAAACACGAACAACATACCAGCACAGGTCTGTTTGGTAGAGTCGAGGAAATGGTATTTGCCGCAGCCCAGCACACACTGGCCTTTCAGAGTGACATATGGAGACTGACACTGCAGGCATCGGCCAGGACCTTCACATAGCTCGCAGTCATCATCACATTCTACAGAAAAGACACAGAGAGAGGCATTTTACATAAAAAAAACCCTGTGTCTAGTTTATCAAATCTAGATTAACAAACACTTTTATACAGTATTCCACTGGTTTGCAAAGCTGTGACAGCTGCACTGGATCAGGGGAGGAGCCAGGACGCTATTAAAATTGGCCTTTCTAAGAGAGTGGCTTTGGCTGGAGAGAACATACACTTGTCTCTGTAAGCTTTTCTGAGCCCACTGACTTCCTAGCCTCAACTGGGTTTAGCAGATCACAAAATGTAAGCTTTATGTGTTTAATGCTAAGAAATTAGTGTTGGTTTCAAAAGTTAACAATTAAAAT